>OZ012707.1:18118348-18175941 GCA_963942595.1 Cylloceria caligata | reverse complement strand
CTGTAGCGATGGCCGGCTACATACCGACGGTTGACAACCGATCCGCTTTACCGATCACAGATACATTTTCTGCTAGACCGACTGTCAACATTCAATCTTCTTTACCATCAGTCGGTAACACGATCACCGACTGTAGATGACGTATCGGTAATTAATTTTCTGCTGGACCGACTGTCGACATTCAATATTTTTTACCGACGATCGGTAACACGATTACCGATAGTAGATGGCGTATCGGTAATTTTTCTGCTAGACCGGCTGCCAACATTCTATCTTCTTTACCATCAGTCGGTAACACGATCACTGACTGTAGATGACGTATCAGTAATTTTCTGCCTGACTGACTGCCGACATCCAATCTTATTTACCATCAGTCGGTAACACATTTACCGACATTAGATGGCGCATCGGCAATTAAGTACGAGTCAAAATCAGGCAGATGGCGCTACGACGCTGCACCAATCAGAACACCAGGATAGGTGGACTGGGGGTGGGGACTGGTGGGGACCAATCAGGGATGGGGGAAGGGGTGGTTGGGGGTGGTGGGGGTTGTGGGGATCAATCAGGAACAGGAGTGGGGTAGTGGGGGTAGACACGCCCCCTGGAACAACCAATGAGGAAGCAGCAGGGGAGGGGGTAGTAGTGGGGAGGGGGCGGGGCTTGTCTAGACACGCCCCTGGCGCCAGACGGCCACGCCTTGTCTTTCTATAACGGGCCCCTTCTACTCGCAGCCGATAAGGAGTGATATGCGCATCCTTGCGTAGATTACAAATAAATCGTTGATTTACAGTGATAGCCGATAACTGATTCAAGTCAATGCACTGTACATATGCCACACTACTAGAGATCATTATAGAGGATTTTGCTAGATTTAGTTTTAGACTGTTCTTAACAGCATATTCGGATATTTGGTTCACATCATAAAGTATTTTTGTTAACCTAATATTGAGTTCAGGCGTGCAGCAACACAAGTAAATTTGCGCGTCGTCAGCAAAGACAATGTGATTGGATCATCTAAGAGTAGCTCCAGTATCATTAATGAAGATAGAAAACAATAAGGGTCCAATGACAGAGTCTTGTGAGACTCCAGAAGTAGCAGGTAGCCAAGCAAATAAATTAGATCTATCAATTACAGCCTGAACTCTGCCAGTAAGATTAGAATGTACCTAACACAAAGTCGATTCGGAGAAACCAATATCCGAAAGTTTTTTTAGGATATATCAAATAATACCATAGCAGAAATACATCTTTTATCAGCTGATTTTCTAATATCATGGCGAAGCCGGAGTACGGCCGTTTGAGTACTTACGATAGCCAGATTGTCGCGGATCTAGAATATTATTGTCCTTTAGATATTTGGCTATCTGATTGTAAGCAATCCTTTCATATGTTTTGGTGACGTAACTCTAATTTGCAATCGGTCAAGCATCAGACGGAGATAATGGTGTACTAATTTTAGAGAATAGTCTTGCAAGCGACCGTTTTCAGCTTGATAGAAAATATGAGTTTCGTAGCAAGAATTAAATAGCTATACACGCAAAGAAGCGAGTACAGTGGTACCTCGATATACGAGTGCCCTAATATACGAGTGTTTTGAGATACGAGCCGCCGAGCGAGCGATATTTTGCTTTGAGATGAGAGCAAGATTTGAGATACGAGGAATCGCACACTACACGGCTGCACACGACCCAACATGCGACCCAACATGCGCCCCGCATGTTGGGTCGTGTACAGCGTCTAACAGTTTCTCCCACCTCAGACTAGACCTCAGTCTGTGTGCTTGTTTCCCTCGTTTTCGAAGAATTTTTGATAAGTTGGGTTCGCGTTTTTTACTTTTTGTACATTTACAAAACATTATCACATTTATTTTTATAACCATGGGTCCAAAGAAGAAGATGATGTCTATTGAATTAAAGCGTGAAATCATAGAAAAACATGAGCAAGGTGTGCGAGTAATTGACTTGGCGAGGATGTACTGTGTATCAATAATATATATACTGTGCTTAAACAGAAGGAGTTGATAAAGGGTATAATGCCAGCTAAGGGCGTTACACTAATTTCTAAGCTCCGGACCTCTCTCTACTAAAAGATGGAGAAACTACTGATGTTGTGGGTGACAGAGAAGCAGCTTCAAGGAAGAACCTTATAACAAAGCATCATATGTGAGAAGGCACGAGCAATTTACGGTGATTTGCTGAAGCAGATCCCAGACACTTCCACAAACAAGGAATCGGGAGACTCGTTTAAAGTCAGTCGGGGCTGTTTGGCAACTTTAGGAAAAGGACCGGCATTCTTTCCTTCATCAGGCATGGTGAGGCAGCAAGTTCGGATGTGAAGGGAGCTGAGGTTTACATCAAAACGTTTTCCGAACTGATAGAAGCCAAAGGATACATCCCCCAGCAAATCTTCAACTGTGACGAGACAGGGCTTTTCTGGAAAAGGATGCCGAATAGGACTTACATAACGGCAGAGGAGAAGACGATGCCAGGTCACAAACCCATGAAGGATAGATTAACTCTAGCACTTTGCGCCAATGCGAGTGGCGGCTGCAAAATCAAGCCTCTGCTAGTATACCATTCGGAAAATCCCAGAGCCTTTAAAAATCCCAGAGTCACATAAGATTTTAAAAGAAAAACTGCAAGTTATGTGGAGGACTAATCCGAAGGCGTGGGTCACCAGGAAATTCTTTGTGAAGTGGATAAACCTGGTGTTTGGCCCTTCTGTTAAAAAATATCTACAGGAAAACAACCTACCCATGCAAGCCCTTCTCGTCCTCGACAATGCCCCTGCTCACCCACCAAATCTCGAAGATTAATTACTCGAAGAGTTCAAGTTTATGAAGGTTCTCTACCTACCACCCAACACCACTCCTATCCTGCATGGATCAGCAGGTTATTTCTAATTTTAAGAAGTTGTACACAAAGCACATTTTTCAGCGCTGCTTTGAGGTGACGGAGAACACAAAGGCCTGGCTGGGTGTTACAACGAGGACCTTAACCTCTGCATGGAAGAAGCTGTGGCCTGAGGCTGTAGCTGAAAGGGCCTTCGAAGGATTGGAACCCGAAGTGTCAGTGGTAGAGGAGATTGTTTCTCTGGGAAAATCCATGGGTCTGGAGGTTGATAAGAGAGATGTGAACGAACTCGTCGAGGAACAGTCTCAGGAGCTGACAACCGAGGAGTTACACGATTTACATTCGCAGCAGCATACAGTGGTTCAACGAAAAATGAGTTTTGAAGAGGAGCCAGAGATGGAGGAGGTTATCTCTACAAGAGATATAAAGGAGATCTTGGGAATGTGGGAGAAAGTTGTAGAGTTCGTGGATAAAAATCACCCCGAAAAAGTTACAACTGGTCGTGCATCGGAGTTCAACGAAACTTGCCTAACTCATTTCCGCAATATCCTGAAAGGGAGGAAAAAACAAACCTCCTTGGACAGTTTTTTTAAACGATCTGCAGGTGAAAATGAGCAAAGCGTGACGAAAAGAGCGAAGACCAGTGACGAAAATTAAGCGCTTCCGTAAGCACTTCACTTTTTCTTTTATTATGTTTTTATAGAATATGTATTTGTTATTTATAAATAAATGTTTCTTCTTGTAAATGCATTTTTCTTATTCAAAAACACTTAACAAAAATAACTGTGGTGGTGTTTTGGGAGCTGGAACGGATTAATGGCATTTCAATTAATTTTAATGGGGAAAATTGCTTTGAGATACGAGCAATTTGGCATACGAGCAAGGTTACGGAACGAATTAAACTCGTATGTCGAGGTACCACTGTAGTTGAACCACATTTTTAATTATAAAGAGAGAAGCACAGTCAGGTCTAGACGAATGGGAATTCGAAATTGTGACAGCTCAAATGCAAAGCTATTAATTACAAGTAAATCATCAGCAGAGCAAGAAGGTACCGTACTGGAAATAGATACCCAATGAGAGTTTGATTGATCTGGTGTAAAAAAGTTATGAGGGAAGGCTAAAGATGCTTTTACTAGTCCAAGCGCCGCCGACTCCTTCCATAATCCACTAGAATTATTAATGTAGGCCAATCTATTGGAATTGTACTTCCTTTTCGCATGTTTAAATCACAATTCAATTCATTTCTAAATCTACGATAAATTGTGTTGGAAAATCAGCTGACGCACGGCGATGGATATTCGCCGTGCGTCGACCTGTTGCTGCTGGGTGGTGTGCTGTGCTCGGCTATCACGAAGGTAGCCGAGGCGGCGCCTCGCAGGCATGCTGCTCAAGCGAGAGGCTGTCTTTCTCGCTTGACTTCAGCGTCGCACAACGACGCTTTTGTAAGGCACAGTCGTCTTGAGAATTTTAGACACTTCTGTGAAAAACCGTTCGGACTGCACATTCCTCTGCTCGCACCTCGGACCATTTTTACCATCACTCCGGACCTACTCACCATATTCATGCTCAACTAAACTCAAAATAAACAGTGACAGTACACCTTCATAATTTATGTAAATTCAATGTAGGTGAGGTGGATAAATCTCATTTGTGCATCCTCATAAAGTCTCATCTCGTGGCGTGCTCTACAGCGAGGGCTACACCACATTTCACCTCACAAGTGTCAGCACTCAATTAATACAATTGTGTGCTTCTCACTGAATATTCAATCTCAATTCTTTTGTGCCATTTTTTTATATATTTTTTTTGTAGTGTGAGAGTCGACTGTGGAATAAAACAATTTTTTGTGCTTACATCTTTTGATCTGGTTATTTCTTACCTGCCTTGAGTGAAAACTCATTCGTTTTCAATATCTTTGAGATTGAATTCCACCAACACCAAGGAAATCTCAACAAATTGCGGATTCCAACAAACTATTAGCTCTTTTCACTTGCTAATAGAGTACATTGCGTATTTTGATACGCGATTTTGATTTAGGTGTAAGTCACGGTGCAATCGGTTTACGTACTCGTAAAATTTTTTAAAGGTGCATGAACATCAGGTTCCAAGAGTAACATGCTCTCTAAGGCATGAAGAAAATAATGCATTTCTTCAGGGATTACAGAATCCGTAAATGTTAATTTTTCATCTATACTATAATTCTTAAAGTGTGGATTTCCGTCCCTTAAACTCCTCCTAGACGGAGCGTGCTAGAAAGGTGATCTTAGACATTTTGGAAAGGTCTCCTGATTTCTAGGTCAACGCAACTATTTTCAGCACTTCAAGTTGAGTCCTTAAGGAGTTACGGACATTTGAATTTTCTAAGAGTATTATTGAATTTTGACGTTTAATTTTTATTTTTAAAAAACCAAAGTTATTCTTCGTAGTAGGTATAGCTTGGGCTTTTTAACAAAAGAAAAGGTTACTACGATACGGTGAACGGAAATTTTGTTTTTGTTTGACATGAATTCTCAAATGCAATTCACATTTTAGTGAAGCAGTAAACAGCCAAGTCCTTGAAAATAAAATAAGTAAAAACGAAAAATGCCCAGAAAGCGACGTGCCGTGTTTAATCCAACCCGTATTAATACGAAAAAGAAAAAAGGATCACGCGAAAATGCTTCAGAAGCTCTGAAAGACAAAGAGCTTGAAGCAGACAGACGTAGAAAACAAACCTCATTTCAAAACGAAACTATTGAAGGAAAGTCCGACCGTCTTGAAGCAAATAGACAAAGGAACATCAAGTCACGGCAAATCGAAACACCTGATGTAACTTATGTCCGCCTACAAATGAAAAGGGAGCGACAAAGAAAATTGAGAGCTAACAACTGGCTTTACCGGAAAGAAGAAGCATTTCATTATGATCCGTCATTGGAATACATGAATTTTCCGCAAGTTCTTATTGGTAAGATGGACAATAAGTGTAATTTCTGTGGAGCACTCAAATTTAAAGGAGAAACACCCGGTTTATGTTGTTCCAACGGAAAAGACAAATTGCCCAACTACGACAAGTTACCAGAACCATTAAACAGTCTGATGAATGGTGATCATCAAAAATCAAAGGAGTTTCTCAATCTTCATTTCAAATGACTTCTTTTGGTACATCCGTGCCAATGAATACAAACAAAGGGTTCGTGCCAACTTTCTCCATACAAGGCCAAGTGTATCACAAAGGCGGTTCACTTCTTCCGCTGCCTCACGAAGATGCGAATTTTCCTACAGATTTACTTTTTGGGTGATGAAGAAGCAGAAGCTCAACGTCGTTGCTCCAATATACCTGGGATCGATAAAAAATTAATCATATCACTTCAGAAGATGTTACATGAACACAATCACTGCGTGAGGACATTCAAAACTGCATTAGACGAAAATATACAAGATGACATGAAAATATTGATCAAAGCTGATAAAAAACCACACGCAGGACATGCCAGAGTTTTCAATGAACCAACAGTTAATGAAGTTGCCATTATCATTGCTGGAACTTACTTCGAAAACAGAGATATTGTCTTGAAGATGAGAAGCAATGAGCTTAAGAGAATCAGCGAAACGCACATATCTTATGATGCACTGCAATATCCGCTCATGTTTCCAAGAGGAGAAGAGGGTTATGCAATAAACATTAGCCAAGTTATTCCTGGAACAAATAATACTGTCAGCAAAACTATATCAGCCATGTCTTACTACTCTTACCGTTTAATGGTGAGGCAAAGTTAAATAAATCATCTTCTACTCTACCGGCAACTACTTCATCAGTATCTGGTGGATATGTATGCGAAAATGGAACATGAACGGCTGCTCTACATTCGCCTCAACCAAAACAAACTTCGTGTCGATGAGTATATTCACTTAAAGGATGCAGTAGCAAATGATGGAGTTGCTACAAATCACGGAAAGCTGGTGATACTTCCTTCAACATACACTGGGGGACCACGAAATATGCATGAATATGCCCAAGACGCAATTACATACGGTCGACATGGAGGTGAGCCATCTCTTTTCATTACTTACACATTCAATCCAAATTGCCAGGAAATGCAGGAAAATTTAATTAACGGCCAATTAAGAACGGACCGTCACGATATGGTTGCTAGAATTTTCCGACAAAAGGTAATTAAATTTGTAGATAAACTTATTAAAAGTGAAGTCTTCGGAACCGTCAAGTACTGGTTTTACTCAATTGAATGGCAAAAGAGAGGTCTGGCACACGCTCATATTTTAATATGGTTATTGAAAGAATTAAATCCAAATCAAATCGATCAACTTATCTCAGCTGAAATCCCCAACCCACTTACCGATAAAAACCTACACGATATCGTTATGAAAAACATGGTGCACGGTCCGTGCGGTTCGTTGAATCCAAAGTCACCAGTTTCCGCGACCACTGATAAGCGAAACGCAAACAGCGACTGATGGTTATCCGCTCTACCGTCGCCGTAAGCCTGAAGATGGTGGATTTATAGTACCCATTAAATTAAGGTCAGGGCGTGAAACTCAAGAAGTTGAGCTTGACAATAGATAGATTGTCCCCTACAGTCCATTACTTTTGAAGATGTTTGGTGCCCATATTAACGTTGAGTGTTGCAATTCAGTGAAATCGATGAAGTACATTCTCAAATATGTACACAAGGGCTCTAATCAAGGTGTATTTGCCGCTCAATCCCGTGACAATGGTGTGGATGAAATTGCTGAATACAAACAGGCCGGTATATAAGTAGTAATGAAGCTGCGTGGCGTACTTTTGGATTTCCAATTTACGAATGCTACCCAACTGTGATGCACCTTGATGTACATTTGAAGAATGGCCAGAGAGTTTACCTTAATGAAAACAATCTAGAAGACCACCTAGCAAATCCACCAAAAACTACTTTAACAGAATTCTTTGAACTGTGAAAAAGAGACGCCTTTACAAAGACATTGCTATATTTTGATGTGTTGCAATATTTTACGTGGGACAAATCGAAAAAAGTCTTCAATCGTCGCAAACAAGGCTCAATTGTAGAAGGACATGGCGGCGTCCGTTCTGGTGACTCACTTGATCGCGTCTATACAGTCCATTGGAGGAACTTAGAATGTTACTACATACGAATGCTTCTTCATAAGATCAAGGGACCTACAAGTTTTAATGATTTACGGGCCGTAAATGGAGATTTATGTGAGACATATCACGCTGCATGTTTGGCTATGGAGCTCTTAGAGAATGACAACCAGTGGAATGATTCATTGAACGAAGCGAAAGAATCAGATTCACCTTAAAAAATTCGAACTCTTTTTGCTATCTTACTCTTATGCTGCGAGGTGTCCATTCCAAAAGCTCTGTGGAAAAAATACAAGGACTGCATGTCTGAAGATATTCTGCGACGTCTACAACGAGAAAATCCCAATCTGAACTTAGATTTCACAGATGAAATCTACAACGAAGCACTGATAATGATCGAAGACAAAGTTATTGATATGTCAGGAAAACTTTTATCACATTTAGAATTCCAAGCCCATCACGTAAAACAACAGACAGCTTGAATAGAGAGATGTTGCGTGAGCTTTCATATGACACTAACAAAATGAACAGATACGTCGAAATAAATGAACCACTAATGAATGCAGAGCAAGGAGAAATTTATAATGAAATCTTTCAGCGTTTGGTTGACAAAAAAGGTGGCATCATTTTCATAGATGCACCTGGCGGAACTGGCAAAACTTTGCTTATCAACTTAATACTCGCTAGAATCAGAGGAGAAAAGAAAATTGCACTCGCAATGGCCTCTTCAGGCATCGCTTCTACCCTGATGGCTGGCGGTCGGACAGCTCATGCTACACTATCGCTTCCAATTGACCTCATACATAAAGAGACGCCAGTATGCGGAATTAAGAAAGAAACTGGAAAAGCGGAGGTATTAAAAGAATGTAAGGCGATTTTATGGGATGAAGTAGCAATGATGCATAAACATGGGTTGGAAGCTTTAAATCGATCACTGCAAGACATTCGCGAAAATAATAACATTATGGGTGGATTGTTAGTTATCCTTGCTGGAGATTTTCGTCGAACACTGCCAGTCATTCCTAGAGGTAACATGTACGACGAGATAAAAGCCTGTATCAAATCATCGCAACTGTGGAGATTTGTAAAAAACATAAAGCTCCAAACAAACACGCGGGTAAAACAATCAAATGGATTTGACTCACTGCAATTTTCCAGGTATCTGCTGAGTGTTGGCAACGGAAAAAAAGAATTGGATGTGGAAACTGGAAAAATCAAATTGAATAAAGATTTTTGCAACACATGTCAAAACATTAGAATTCTGATTGACCACGTGCATCCAAATCTAACACAACACATTGTAGATCACGGTTGGCTTCAAGAACGAGCAATACTTGCACCAATTAATGCTAAAGTCGACGAAATCAATTTCACCATTCAAGAAATGATTCCAGTTGAATCGAAGTCATTCTACTCAATTGACAAGATGGCAGACAAAGAAGAGGCCACCAGTTATCCAGTTGAGTTCTTAAATACGCTCAATCCAAGTGGCATACCACAACATAAAATCACACTCAAGATTGGAAGCCCTATTATGTTGTTAAGGAATTTGGATCCTCCAAAACTATGCAATGGAACGCGTTTGGTTGTGAAGGCGATGAACACTTATATAATTGAGGCAACAATTTTGGTTGGACAATTTAGAAAGGAAAATGTGTTCATTCCCAGAATTCCAATTATTCCCAATGATCTACCTTTTCAATTCAAACGCCTTCAGTTGTCGATTCGTCTTGCGTTCGCTATAACGATCAATAAATCCCAAGCGCAGTCACTCAATGTGGTAGGAATTGATTTAAGGGATGAATGCTTCAGTCATGGACAATTGTACGTAGCAATGTCACGGGCGGAGACACCTAAAAACTTATATGTGCTGGTAGATGAAAATAAGTCAACAAAAAATATTGTTTATACACAGGTGTTGAAGGATTGACTTTGGTAAACTATACTTCAATGATAATGTTTAAACGTTGTAACGTGGCAGAATATTCGAGCTACGTCCTCCTCGCTCAACGGCTACCAGCACGATCGCTCAGGGCTGCAGGGGATGATTTTCGTATCTTATTTATTCTTTATTTCTATTTTTTTTCTTGTCTTATTTTTTTTTATATACATAATGCGATTTATACGACCGGAGGGACGATGGGAGAGTACCAAGAAGAGGAGAGCTTCGGGATTCGGCCTTTTTCTCTGGACCGACATTTCACACCTTTCCCGGTCGGGATGTATCATTATCCCGACGTACTAAAGGATACGCGGCTTTCTATTCTCAGCCGCCGTCGGCCCACGGAAATGCATATATCTCAGGGCATCATCTGCTGAACTACGCAACGCTGGTATTGTCTGTCGCTAATTTATACATCGGCCAGCTGAGGCGCTAGTCGCGGTCAGCGTGCGACACCGGTTCCCCCAATTAACCGAGTTTAGCGGGTTAAGTGGGGATCATAGGTTACGACTCGAACTAATATCATCATCTTCGTACCGGATTTCAAGGAACGACACCTCGTCATCGTCCCGGTGGGCTCTCTTCTCTTCTACGGTCTTTTACTATTATTTTATTATTTTATCATTCAGTTTGTGAACTATTAATTTCTTGGAGCCTGGTCACACCTGCGACTCTAGTACACTGCGTGCAGCTTAGTAATTTGTATCGGGAACCGCGGCGTTTATCGAGTGTATTCGCGAGATCGTGTAACCGGTAGATACCGGGGAAAAGTCATTGTATTAATTAATTGTTTCTGTAGTCGGTTAAACCGTGCGCGCGTTAGGCCGTTATCCCGGAGTGTTTGGAATTTGTTAATCGGTAATGTGTGGGATTGGAACGGAATAGACCGTGTCACCGGTTCCGACTAGATTATAGATTTGGATTCGGATGAGTTAACGTGAATTTTCTAGCGTCTCGATTTGGAAGGTCGCGCGCGGGTTAGTACGTCGTCCCGTCGGGAACTGGATATTGAAGGGACTAGCACGTTATAGACTGCGTCACGTATCCTTCCGATCGATCGGCGGTTCTCTAATTCATTAATTAATTAATTTATTTATTCACTTATTTATTCATTTATTTATTTGTTTATTGATTCCTTATTTATTTGTTTCGTCCTTTATTTATTTTCTTTTCCTCGTTATTATTCGTTATATGTCATTTGTTATATTTTATTCGTTATAGTTCATTCGTTATATTTTCTTTGTTATATTTTATTCTTTATATCTTATTTATTATATTATATTCGTTTTTTTATCTATTATTCTTTCTTTATCCTCGGTTATATTTTATGGGTTATATTATATTTGTCATATTTTGTTCGTTATATTTTATTCAGGCCACGAGGGGCCGGTCGAGAGTATTACGCTCAGATTGATTACCGTCTCGCAATTATTATTCGGAATTGTAATATTTGGCAAGCCACGGGTCGCTTCGCGTACGTGACCTCCCGACGTCCCGTTGTATGGTTTCTTGGGATGTATTGGGGATTAGCTCGGGATAGGCCGTATCACGAACGGTGCGTAGAGACGGCCGAATATTTGATTGTAGTCGATGAATATTATTAGGAATACGTAGCGAGCGAGATAGGCTATACAGTATCTGGAGGCTACCGAAGTATGAGAGTGAGTGAGAAATCGGGATAACTGCTGCTGTTGAAGGAAAGATTAAAACTAGGATACCTAACTACAGTTAGAAAATTGTTAACACAGGAGAATAATTTTACGGGACATTTTGGTTAAATTCGGAATTGATGTTCCTTGGAGAAATAAAGAAGTTTGTAAGTCCCGTACCTGCTGTGGTTGTGTGAATTATTTACTGTTATTATCTTATGTGTGTATTTAATATTTATTTAGCTAAATCCGATTTATTAATTGTGTTTAGTATTTATTAACAATATTTTATTATTTGTCAGGGTCCACCGACTCTGATGACTTATTTGAATTAATTGATCTTGTTTATATTTTATCTTGGAATAGTTAGTGACTAGACAGTCCGAACCACCCACTCTGCCTTGAACAGCTGCAGCTGGCCTGGGTCGAGAGTGGTCATCCAACTCGGTATTTTTTCCTTCCGGCGCGAAAGCGCCTGGCGCCCATCTCGAAAGAGAAAATAAAAAGGAAGGAAAAAATAACTTGGACCAGTCATAGGTAACGTGGTGCGTTAAGGCACAAATTTATCGTTACAAATTTGGCGCCCAACGTGGGGCTCGACTGTCAAGTTGTTCATTTTTATTGAAAAAATATATATATATAATTGTATTACTTATCAATTTTCTTTTTAATTATTTCGGTTTCTTTTTATATTATTTTTTTATTATTATTGATGATCGCAACCATAGCAGGTTTTTTTTCATTGAGATCGACATTTCTTCCACATTAATAATTTCGTTATCTGTTTAACATTTCTATCCAAAATTGTCTGAAATAATCAAGCGGAATAGTATAGCTAACGTTACAGAATTCGGCAGTACAGTTATCCCGCTACGCACTGTAGAAGGTTTCGTGAGGCCTCTAGTAGACCAGGCTTACTCTCGTTGTATAGGGCCGAGCTCAAGGCCGGCCGTGTTTATGTTTTTTGTGTGTCGCCGAGTGAGTAACAGTCTTCGAAGTTGGAAACTGGTACTCCCGGCTGATGTATTATTATTTCTAGCCTGTTATAAGATTTTGAAATATTATTTGAGATTATAAGCGGTGTCCTAAATATTTCAAACGAGTTGAGCGAATTTGCGGGTCCCGAGTTTACGTTGGTGGTAGCTGTAGAGAAGGAATAATTACGAAATATATTAGATCTTGGATTCAGTTATTCACTGAATGATAGTTTATAACCATTACCATCATTAATTAATCATCTTTATTATTATTAGTATTTAAAAATTTTTTTTTTTTCGATTCATTCTCAACATTGACTTATTATAATTAATTTTTTTTTTCCTCGGATCGTAGATCGGGCACAGCCCCGCTACGGGGATATAATTTTTTTTTAAATTTATCCTTCTCTCTGGTTAGCCTTATACTACTATCCCGAGGGGACTCGCCGCTCCTCGTTATTGCTGTTCTGTTTTTTTTTGTTCATTAATCTCGTTGGTTCTGTTTATTATTTTATTGTAGTTACCTAGCAGTCATTGGTTCATTTATTTATTTATTTATTTATTTATCCTATTTTGTTTCCATTTATTATTTATTTCTGTTTTCTTTGTTTATTATATTTCCTATTGTTTTGTTATTAGGCTATTTTGTTTCGACTTGATGGTCTCGTCCTGATTATTTATTTATTAATTTCCTTTCGCGGTATATTAGTTTATTTGTTCTTGGTTTCGTCTAGTCATTTTTATTCTTTTATTTTCTTTATAATTATATATACATTTTTTAAATTTTATTTTGGTGACTCATAAAATTTTTTTTTTTAATACACTTCTTTGCGCCATAGTTTCTCCGCGTTGAATTTTTTTTTTCTCTCGTTAACGGCCTCACCGCATAATCCCGAAAGGACTCACTGCTTCTCAGTGAACGGCAGTGAACCTTGGGTTTAAAAATTTTTATTTATTTATTTATTTTCTTGTTCCTAATTTACATTTTGTTTGTTTATCTTTGTGTTTTTTAAAATTTATATTGTGATAGGATATTTGTTTATTTAGTTAATTTATCTATTTTGGTTTATTTTTAATATTTCATTCTATTGGTCTAATTGTTTATTTATTTATTTATTTATTACTTCTATTTATTTATTTATTCATTTGTTATTTTTTTTCTTACTGGGATTATTTGTTTTTTGTTTTTTTGGTGTTATTCCGTTTTCCCATCCTACAGGAGATACAAGTTATAGCCAAACAGCAATCTTTCAGCTCGTATCCGGGGAAGAGGGAAATAACCGGTTTAATTTTTTCCTAGTGGCCTTTCCGGATTGGTTCAAAAGTTTTTCTTTCATCTATTTATTTATTTATTTAATGAGTTTTCCTCACTTAAGTTATTTAGTTTCTTTAATTAATTAATAAATTAAACTTATTTATTTATTTATTTATCCATTTATCCATTTATTTATTTATCTATTAATTTATTTATTTAACTTATTCATTTATTTAGTTAATTTATCTATTCAATTGATTTATTTATTTTTCTTCTCTTTCCTCGCGGGTTAAAAAGGGTTTTATCCAGGACTCCCGGGGAAATAGCCTCCCTTACGGAGGATGAGGTTAAAGCCGAATTAGCTTCCCGAGGGTTGCCGATAGGGGGTACTTCCGCCGCTATGCGGGAAAGATTGTATTTTTCGGGGATATTGGCAAATCACAACGATTCCGCCACCGGGTTAGTCACGGTACAGGAAGAAGACAACCCCCCGGCACCAAATGATGCCATCCCATCGGCACCCGTTGAACATGATCACGCAATGATTACGAATCCCTTCCACCATTCGTCCCCGGTCAGAACGAATCATCCACATTCCCGTCATTTGACGTCGGCAATCGCCGCGTGCGACATTTTGAGAAAGTGGAATGTTTCGTTTTCCGGAAAACCAGACGAGGCGGTTGATGAATTTCTGGCGCGCGTTGAAATGTTGAGAATCCGTCCGAATGAAGCTTGACTGATCTGTGGATAAATTGAAAACGGGATGAGAACTCACTCGAGACAAGAGGAAAATAACCAGACACATAGATGTTATACTGAGAAAGTGGTTTATTGCTGCCTTCCTTTGCAGTATTCAAAACACAATTTCAAACGATACCAGTTTAACAAAATTATTGAAATTTTATACCAAAAAACTTTAATTTAGAAAAATTGTCCAAAATGTAAATTTAGTTTAAATACAAAATTATAAAATTAAACAACTGAATAGAATTTGGACTCAGAATGTGAGCAGCACACAATTATATTAATTGTACGCTGAGTTTTAACATGAGAGAGCGGTGCGTGCAACGCAGTGATAACTGCGCAGCACGACCCTCTAAGACCAGTGAGTGTGAAACATGAATTAAACTGGCGAATAGAATTTTGTTGTGATAATGTAAGCAGCACACAATTATATCAATTGTGTGCTGAATGTAATTTTGAGACAGCGGTGCGTGCAACGCAGTCAGGACTACGCAGCACGACACGCCGATGCTACTGAGTGTAATTCACTGCATCCACTCAGCAGTGTATTGCAGAGTAGTTGCAATGAATTAATGAGAGCACTTACAACTAACATTGCTTGAGTGCAGTAATTTTGTGTGAGACCAGCTACGCAGTCAACACTGCGTAGCACAATACAACATAGAATGAGGCTGTACAGTTGAGCAAAAAATATTCACTGTACTTTCCCAGCAGATTTACTGGAGGAAAGTACAGTGAATATGAGGCACATGCTTAATTATATTAATTAAGCCGGCAAAATAACATGAGGAGAACGTGGTACAGCATGTGTTGCAACGCACGCCACAAGTGAGACCCAGTGCTGATGTACTGTTTTCTCCTCTCTGACAGTGAATTAATACATAATTATGCCAGAGCACTCTTACCTTGAGCAATGAGTCCTGAAGAGCGAGAGGTTGAGCGAATCCGATGAATAATGTCCGTGGAAAAAGCCTGAGAGTCCTATGGATGCGCGTGCTGTCCAGTGGATGTGTAGCGAAAAAAAACTCACGTCAAACTCACACCAGAGGAGCAGGCATGCGAGGATCATTTTCGAGACACGCATCAGCGTGATTCGACAGGCCGGTACATCGTCCGGCTTCCTCTCATATCATCGCCTGCGAATCTTGGAAGTTCACACTCACGAGCATTCCAGTGTCTACAACACACTTTACGGAAAATTTCAAAAAATGCTGAATACGGTCAGCTCTATACACAGTTCATGGACGAATATGAGCAACTCGGTCATATGGTGAAGGCGTCAAAATCAGGTAAAAATGAAAAGCATTATTACTTGCCTCACCACGGTGTTCTCCGACCAGACAGCACTACCACAAAATTACGTGTTGTATTTAATGGGTCGAGTTCAACTTCATCAGGAAAATCTCTCAACGACATCATGCACACCGGACCGAATTTATTGCTCAACATTTCGGACGGGCTCATTTGGATCCGTCAACATAGACACATCTTCGCCACTTACATAACAAAAATGTGTCGTCAGATCCGAGTTCATCCAGAGGATTGGAATCTTCAACGGATTCTATGGAAAGATGGTCAACTCAATCCTGTACTTTTTCAACTAACTACGGTTACATATGGTACAAAGGCTGCGCCATATTTGGCAGTTCGAACACTTATGCAGCTAACCGAAGATGAAGGCCATCGGTTTCCGCTTGCTGTGCCAGCTATCAAATTTGGCAGGTATGTAGATGACATCTTCGGTGGGGCGGATTCAACTCACCAGCTCATTGAAATAGCTCAACAGCTCAAGGACTTGTGCATGGCGGGCGGTTTTCCACTCGCCAAGTGGCACTCGTCAGACCTCAAAGTATTTGCCAATATCTCATCATCAAGGTCAAGCTCAGCTATCTCAATGGACGACTGCGAGACGAAGATTCTTGGTTTAACTTGGCTTCCTAGTGAAGACAAGTTCAAGTTCGCATCCCGGTTCAACTCAGCTCAAGAAAATTTTACAAAACGCCTCATTCTCTCTGAGGTGGCTCAGCTCTTTGATCCACTCGGTTTCGTCTCACCGGTTGTGATAAGAGCCAAGATTCTGTTACAAGAGCTTTGGCTTCACAAGCTCAGCTGGGATGAACCACTGCCATCCCAAGTCTCAGCACAATGGACTGCAATCAGGGAAGATCTCAAATGTCTGGCCAGACTCTCAATTCCTCGTTGGTTTAACACATGGAGCAACTCAAAAGTGGAATTGCACGGCTTCTCTGATGCATCTCAACTGGCCATGGTCGCTGTGATTTATATCACAGTCGACTCAACTACCACAGGAAAGGTGGCTTCACTTGTTTGCTCAAAAACGCGCGTGGCACCACTCAAGAAGCTCACCATACCAAGGTTCGAACTGACTGCAGCATTGTTGTTAGCTAAGCTGGTTGCATACGTTCAAGCCACGCTCAAGATGAAAATTTCATCTACTCATCTGTGGACGGACTCATCAGTAACTCTCACCTGGATCAAAGCGCATCCTTCTCGATGGAAGGACTATGTCCGAAATAGAGTCACTCAAATACAAGAACTCACACCCAGTGCTCAATGGCGTCACGTGGCAGGCACAAGTAAACCAGCTGACTGTGCCTCGTGGAGCATATCAACATCTCAATTATGTTCTCATCAGTTGTGGTGGTCAGGTCCACCGTGGATGGTGAAGCCTGCTGAATTTTGGCCGAAAGCCTCAGCTGACTCAGAGAATTTGAGCATTATGGAAGCCCGACCGGGGTTAGCTCTCCTTGCGGCAACACAGGCGCCAGAGTATCATTGGGAACTCATACATCGCTGTTCAACGCTCTCAAAATTATGTCGTCTCACCTCATTTTGTGTCAGGGCGGTGGCAAAAATGAGGGAGAGGTTAGAATCGGCAGGAAACGCTCTACTCACTGCGAGAGAAATGGCTGCAGCTAAAATGCTTTGGACAAAAGCAACACAAGCCGTGTTTTTTAAGCACGAGATACAAGTGCTGCAGTCAGGCTCGCATGTTCCATCTGCTCACCCCTTCAGTCGACTAACAGCTTTTATCGACGAGGAGGGTGTAATAAGAGTTGGAGATCGTCTTTCACAATCAGCACTCACTTATGAAGAAAGGCATCCTGCCATTCTACCTCGCCACTCTCGATTCACGACTCTCATTATAGGGCAAGCTCACGTGCGTACTCGTCACGGAGGCACGCAGCTGACACTAGCTCAAGTTAGGCTAACGCATTGGATCATTGGCGGTAGAGCTCCTGTGAAATCTCATATATTACATTGCGTGGTGTGTGCTCGACAGAGAGGAGTTCGAGCACGACAATTGATGGGCTAGCTTCCTCTGTCACGAGTCACACCATCGCGCGCATTTACTCACACAGGAGTAGACTACGCCAGTCCTCTCACGCTCAAAACTTGGAAGGGTCGAGGCAGTAAAACACACAAAGGCTGGATCTGCGTTTTTGTGTGTCTCGCCACTTCGGCTCTGCATCTTGAGGCCGTCAGTGACTACTCAGCTGACGGCTTCCTCTCAACGTTCAGGCGATTCTCATCGAGGCGTGGCATTCCTCACACCATCTATTCTGACTGTGGCACCAACTTCGTTGGTGCACACAAATTCATACGTCAGATGTTTAGGAAGGCTTCGCAAGAGCATCATCTCATCGCTTCTTCTCTCGCAAATCAACAGATTGCGTGGAAGTTTAACCCACCTGCGGCACCACATATGGGTGGAAAATGTGAAGCAGCTGTAAAGTCCGTTAAATTTCATCTGCGGCGAACGGTGGGTGATACAGCACTCACGTTCGAAGAGCTCTCAACGCTGCTTGCTCAAATCGAGGCTATACTTAACTCAAGGCCTCTGGAACCGCTCAGCGATGATCCAGATGACTCATCAGCACTCACGCCTGGACATTTTCTCATTGGTGGAGCGCTCACAATGGTCCCAGAACCGAATCTGGAAGATTTGGCAATCTCACGGCTCTCAAGGTGGCAATTGTTGCAGCAAAAAATACATCAATTTTGGCGACAGTGGTCTGCACATTATTTACAACGGCAGCAGTCAATCTCAAAGTGGCACCATCCTAACAACATTATCAAAGTTGGCTCGTTGGTCCTGCTCACGGATGAGCGCTTTCCACCGTGCAAGTGGCCACTTGCACGAGTCACCGAGTTGCATCCGGGCAAAGACGGGCTCACCAGGGTGGTGACACTCAAAACTGCTACCACCACGCTCACCAGGCCGATCTCAAAACTTGCTGTTCTGCCAATCTCATCCAACACCCAGCAATAATTAATCATCAACCCCGTTGCTGATGGCGGGCGGAATGTTGGAAAATCAGCTGGCGCACGGCGATCGATAATCGTCGTGCGCCTACCTGTTGCGCTGCTCTACCACGCGTTGTTCGGTTGAGTCGAAGATAGCCGAGGCATGGGCTTCGCGAAGCCGAGGATGTGCCTCGTTGGCACGCCGCGTCGAGCGAGAGGATGTCTCTCTCGCTTGACTTCGGTTTCGCTCACCGGCTATCTCGCTCAACTGACTCCAGCGCCCAACGAAACTTTCATACTCGCAGCCATCTTGAGAATTTGGCACTTTTTCGCTACACATCCACTGGACAGCACGCGCATCCATAGGACTCTCAGGCTTTTTCCACGGACATTATTCATTGGACTCGCTCAACCTCTCGCTCTTCAGGACTCATTGCTCAAGGTAAAAGTGCTCCGGCATAATTATGTATTAATTCACTGTCAGAGAGGAGAAAATGGTACATCAGCACTGGGTCTCACTTGTAGCGTGCGTTGCAGCACATGCTGTACCACGTTCTCCTCATGTTATTTTGCCGGCTTAATTAATATAATTAAGCATGTGCCTCATATTCACTGTATTTTCCCCCAGTAAATCTGCTGGGAAAGTACAGTGAATATTTTTTGCTCAACCGTACAGCCTCATTCTATATTGTATTGTGCTACGCAGTGTTGACTGCGTAGCTGGTCTCACACAAACTTACTGCACTCAAGCAACGTTAGTTGGAAGTGCTCTCATTCATTCATTGCAACCACTCTGCAATACACTGCTGAGTGGATGCAGTGAATTACACTCAGTAGCATCGGCGTGTCGTGCTGCGTAGTCCTGACTGCGTTGCACGCACCGCTGTCTCAAAATTACATTCAGCACACAATTGATATAATTGTGTGCTGCTCACACTATCACAACAAAATTCTATTCGCCAGTTTAATTCATGTTTCACACTCACTGGTCTTAGAGGGTCGTGCTGCGCAGTTATCACTGTGTTGCACCGCTCTCTCATGTTAAAACTCAGCGCACAATTAATATAATTGTGTGTTGCTCACATTCTGAGTCCAAATTCTATTCAGTTGTTTAATTTTATAATTTTGTATTTAAACTAAATTTACATTTTGGACAATTTTTCTAAATTAAAGTTTTTTGGTATAAATTTTCAATAATTTTGTTAAACTGGTATCGTTTGAAATTGTGTTTTGAATACTGCAAAGGAAGGCAGCAATAAACCACTTTCTCAGTATAACATCTATGTGTCTGGTTATTTTCCTCTTGCCTCGAGTGAGTTCTCATTCCGTTTTCAATATATCCACAGATCAGTCAAGCTTCATCCGGACGGATTCTCAACATTTTTGTTGATTCTCAACATTTTTGGTTGAAAACCAGACGAGGAGGTTGATGAATTTCTGGCGCGCGTTGAGGATAGTCGAGGCCTGGTAGCCATTTCGGACCAGGATATGATTAATTGCCTACCCTTGTTCGTCAAGGGGATAGCATATCACTGGGTTAAGTTGGAACGTTCCCGGTGGTCTTCATGGGAACAATGCAAGGAGGCCTTTCAACAGCGTTTTGGGGATCCGGATTTCCAATTCTCGCTGCGTGAGCAAATCCGAACGCGAACGCAGGGAGCAAAGGAACGGGTGGCAGATTTTTTCACATGCATGTGGAACCTGTTCATTAGAGTAGTTCCACCGTTCTCAACAGAGGAACAGGTGAAGATCACCTTTTGAAACCTGCTGCCTAGACTCCAGGTAGCGATAACCCTCACCGACACCATCGACTTAAAGGGTTTGGAAAGAACGGCCATCCGAGTGGAGTGTAGCTACTCTGCTGCCAGCGCATATCATGCACCCCTAGCTCCTGAGAGGTCGATGCTCCCGGAGTTTGCGTATCATCCACCGGTAAGGGCAAGGAACCGCGTCATCTTTGGAATGGTGGACCCGAGGCCAACCCCCACTGGCGAGGACCTGGCTTCCCGGGGGTTCATCAACCTTTTTGTGGGTGGGCATTCGAGGAATTTTACGTCCGCCTCGCCTCACCGGGCCAACTTTGTGAGTCAGCCAAGAGGAGGCTCGGCAGGGGGTTACCGGGGCCAGTATGTATCACGGCCGTCCCGACCAGCTATACGACCGGAGAGGGCTCCAGTACCAGAGGTAACCGCCACCAGCACTAACCTATTCCTGCAGGAACCGGCCGTACCGAGGGAAAATCAGGCGTCGGCAACAGGCGTTCAACCTTTCGACAGGTCGATCATCTGTCAC
Source organism: Cylloceria caligata (assembly GCA_963942595.1). Taxonomy (NCBI): domain Eukaryota; kingdom Metazoa; phylum Arthropoda; class Insecta; order Hymenoptera; family Ichneumonidae; genus Cylloceria; species Cylloceria caligata. The sequence continues at coordinate 18,154,881 of OZ012707.1, read as the reverse complement.
AACTGCGGGATCGCGGGCCACTTTGCAAAAGGATGTGCGGTACGGAGAGTGGTTCGCTGCTACCGCTGTGGCAAGGAGGGTGAGACGACCCGAACAGCCCACAACTGTACGGGAAATGGATATAGAGGTCGCCGGTAAGGGGAGAAGCGACTTCCTCGATCCAACAAAATTCCCCATTGACTATCCCGGAATATCTGTGTAGTCCAATCGGAGACAGCAGCCGAGCCTGTCAGATCCTGGTTATCCGGCTGGAGATTTGTGGGCGACCAATGCCCGCGTTGGTGGACTGCGGGGCAACTAGCTCCTATCTCAGCGCGGAGGGACTGTCGGAGATGGCCGAGTTGGGATATTCTCAACGACCAACATCCAAACACCATAGGACCATCGCCAATGGACAGCAGATTACGTGCACGGAAGAAGTCGAGTTCGACGCAACATTGGAGGGTCGTTGGAGTAGGCTCACGGCAAGAGTCTATCCCGACCTCCCGGTCCCGTTGCTATTGGGCCTCGACTCTCTTTACCTACTCGGGATTGGAGTTGACCTTAGGAGGCGCAAGTGGTTCTTTGGCGGAGAAACCACCGAGTTCGACTTCGAGCCGGTAGAGGTGATAGGAAATGACAACACTATGATGCCAATTACGGATCTGACAGAGGCCGAAACCGTTCGGTTAGAGGAGTTCCTATCCATCCAAGTTCCAAGATTGAGATCAGCTCCCGGGGTCACCAATCTGGTAGTCCACTATATTGATGTTGGTGATGCCAGACCCATCAAACAGCGATGGTATCCATTCACTCCCGTTATGAGGGAAGCGATGGATCAGGAAGTTGACCGTATGCTGGAGGCAGATGTCATCGAGCCTTCCACCAGCGAATGGAGCACCCCTATCGTAATGGCTGCAAAACCGAACGGCACCTTCCGGTTCTGCTTGGATTTCCGTAAGGTGAACGAGGTCTCGAAAAAAGACGCATACCCCATGCCGTACATGAGCCATATATTGGATTGTTTAAGGTCGGCCAAGTACATTTCTACACTGGACCTGAGTCAGGCCTTCCATCAGATCCCGCTGGACCGGGAGTCTCGAGAAATCACAGCATTTACAGTTCCCCATAGGGGACTATTCCAGTTCAAGAGGATGCCGTACGGGTTGACCACCGCTCCCGCTACATTTCAGAGATTATTAGACCGGGTTATTAGTCCCGATATGCAACCTCACGCGTTTGCCTATCTGGACGATATCGTCATTGCCACCGACACGTTTGAGGAACATCTGGAATGGCTGAGACGTGTTTTCGAGAAGATCATGGCGGCGGGGTTGCTGATCAACCCCGAGAAATGTGAATTCTGTCGAAAAGAATTGAAGTACTTAGGCTTCTTGATAAACCGCGAGGGTATGTTGGTTGATCCAGATAAAACATCAGCTATCCTGGAGATCCCAGCCCCGAGGACGGTTAAACAAGTCTGACAGTTCCTGGGAGCTACTTCATGGTACCGACGATTTATTCCCGAGTACGCGAAAGTAGCGGAGCCTATCACCAAGCTCACACGTAAGCGACAAGAATGGTTCTGGGGCCAGGAGCAACAGAGAGCTTTCGACCACCTTAAGAAAGCATTAACGGAGGTGCCGGTATTGGCACGTCCCGACTATACTAAAAAGTTCACGCTGCAGACGGACGCAAGCTTAACCGGGTTGGGAGCGGTGCTCACTCAGGAACCCGATGGGGCAGAACATCCGATTGCCTACGCGAGCCGTAGCTTGAACAGTGCGGAGCGTAACTACGACGTACGGGAGTTGAAGTGCCTGGCGATCCTATGGTCAGTCGAAAAATTTAAACCCTATCTGAATGGGTATCGTTTCACAGTTATCACCGATCACGCGAGTTTGAAGTGGTTGCTGTCCCAGAAGGAACCCAAGGGGAGAGTAGCCTGATGGACATGGAAGCTGATGAATTCAGACTTCGATGTGTTACATCGGAAGGGCTAACAAAATCAATTGCCCGATGCTCTGTCCCGAATGTTTGAATCTACTCTTTCTGGAGACGATACCGAAGAAGATGACTGGCCTAATGTGGCAGGGTTGCCACCTCGAGCTTCTGTTAATATGTTACTCACGCTGCCTACGGGGGAGAGAGATCCTTGGTATGAGGCACGAGTCAAGGACGTACGGGAGAATCCAGCACGCTATCACGACTGGAAATTCAGGGATGAGAAATTATTCCTGCGACGGAGAATGTCCCGTCTAGACTCGCCGGACACCGTCTGGAAACTCGTGGTCCCGCGACACCAGAGACCAGCTCTCCTCTATGAGAACCACGACGTCCCGCGAGCGGGTCATCTTGGGATTGACAAGACCTTCAAGAGAATAGTAAATCCATATTATTGGCCTGGCTTGTATCGGGACGTCACTAGATACGTCCAACACTGTGACACCTGTCAGCGTACGAAGTCCCGACAGGGGCCACCGATGGGATTGATGGGCCGTCGGGTTATTGAAGAACCTTGGACCGTTGTGGCAGCAGACATCATGGGACCCTTTCCACCCAGTCGGTCTGGGTTTGCCTACGTTCTGGTAATCCAGGACCTATTTACCAAGTGGGTGGAGTGCTGTCCGTTAAGGAAGGCTACGGGAAAGAAGATTCGGGAAGCATTAGAAGAACTTGTTTTCCCGGTGGGGAGTTCCGGAAGTGCTCCTGACAGATAACGGGACGGAGTTTGTCAACATCAACTTACGACAGGTAGTGGCCGAGTATGGTATTTTCCATACTACTACCCCACCGTACTATCCTCGGGCCAACCCCGTGGAACGGGTGAACCGGGTCCTCAAGACCATAATAATGGCATTCTTGGAGAACGATCACCGAGAGTGGGACCTGCATTTGGCCGAGTTTCGTTTTGCGTACAACACCGCTTACCACTCCTCTATAGACACGAGTCCCGCGTTTTTGAATTTCGGCAGGATGCCGCGTCCTCACCGGTTCTGTCGGAGAATCCCGGGGGAAAAGGAGGTGAGGGCAACCGACCCCCATAGTTGAACGGCCCGAATGAACAATTTGCAACCCCTTAGGGACAAGGTGCAGCACGACCTGGAGGAGGCCTACCGGAGGCAGTCTCTTCAGTATAACAAACATCGTAGTCCCGCCACCTTCAAGGTGGGAGATGAAGTACTGCGTCGGCAGCGGGTGCTGTCCTCAGCGTCGCAGAACGTGGCGGCCAAACTGGCTCCCAAGTTTCAGGGGCCATATCGTATCAGTCGAGTTCTGTCACCTAGGGTTTACGAGCTGAAAGATCGAGAGGGGGGTGTAGTTCGGAAGGTTTCGATTGACGATTTGAAGTTCTATCGGTCCCATGCTCCGTTCCACCTTCCAGGGGAGCCCCATCCGGCAGCCGAGGCACCTGGTACGGCGCTGGACTCGGGGGTGCAGGGTTCTAGAGAACCTTGTGCGTTCCCGTCCGACTTTCGGGACACCTCTTCTCCAGCCTCCGATGCAGCAAACAGGAGGGGCACTGGTGGTACTCCGCAGGGTCAGGTAGTGGCGGAGGTCAGAGGATCCACGTGGCAAGGCCGACGGCGATCACCCCGGTTACACGGATGTCAGGGCGAAATTGTTGGGGCGATGAATGAAATATGATTGAGTATGGACCTTTCCACTTCCTTGCATGTTTTCCCTGGGTCCCGGTTACAAAAATCCGAGGGATGGGGTGGACACTTCTTTTTTTGTTGGTGGGGTACCGGAATAACGGCAACGTGAGGTACCGGAATTAAGGAGCGGTCGGCCATTGAATAGACCCATGCAAGCCTGCGAGATCGGGGGGTGCTGGGGTCAGACGTGTGACCGGAACTTGACTTATCAAAGACCGGAGGGGAGGAAGACGGGTTTTCCGGCCGAGGGCGGCCGTGTCTAAGGGGGGGGAGTGTTGTAACGTGGCAGAATATTCGAGCTACGTCCTCCTCGCTCAACGGCTACCAGCACGATCGCTCAGGGCTGCAGGGGATGATTTTCGTATCTTATTTATTCTTTATTTCTATTTTTTTTCTTGTCTTATTTTTTTTTATATACATAATGCGATTTATACGACCGGAGGGACGATGGGAGAGTACCAAGAAGAGGAGAGCTTCGGGATTCGGCCTTTTTCTCTGGACCGACATTTCACACCTTTCCCGGTCGGGATGTATCATTATCCCGACGTACTAAAGGATACGCGGCTTTCTATTCTCAGCCGCCGTCGGCCCACGGAAATGCATATATCTCAGGGCATCATCTGCTGAACTACGCAACGCTGGTATTGTCTGTCGCTAATTTATACATCGGCCAGCTGAGGCGCTAGTCGCGGTCAGCGTGCGACACCGGTTCCCCCAATTAACCGAGTTTAGCGGGTTAAGTGGGGATCATAGGTTACGACTCGAACTAATATCATCATCTTCGTACCGGATTTCAAGGAACGACACCTCGTCATCGTCCCGGTGGGCTCTCTTCTCTTCTACGGTCTTTTACTATTATTTTATTATTTTATCATTCAGTTTGTGAACTATTAATTTCTTGGAGCCTGGTCACACCTGCGACTCTAGTACACTGCGTGCAGCTTAGTAATTTGTATCGGGAACCGCGGCGTTTATTGAGTGTATTCGCGAGATCGTGTAACCGGTAGATACCGGGGAAAAGTCATTGTATTAATTAATTGTTTCTGTAGTCGGTTAAATCGTGCGCGCGTTAGGCCGTTATCCCGGAGTGTTTGGAATTTGTTCATCGGTAATGTGTGGGATTGGAACGGAATAGACCGTGTCACCGGTTCCGACTAGATTATAGATTTGGATTCGGATGAGTTAACGTGAATTTTCTAGCGTCTCGATTTGGAAGGTCGCGCGCGGATTAGTACGTCGTCCCGTCGGGAACTGGATATTGAAGGGACTAGCACGTTATAGACTGCGTCGCGTATCCTTCCGATCGATCGGCGGTTCTCTAATTCATTTACTTATTTATTTATTTATTCACTTATTTATTTCTTTATTTATTCATTTATTTATTTGTTTATTGATTCCTTATTTATTTGTTTCGTCCTTTATTTATTTTCTTTTCCTCGTTATTATTGGTTATATGTCATTTGTTATATTTTATTCGTTATATTTTCTTTGTTATATTTTATTCTTTATATTTTATTTATTATATTATATTTATTTTTTTATCTATTATTCTTTCTTTATCCTCGGTTATATTTTATGGGTTATATTATATTTGTCATATTTTGTTCGTTATATTTTATTCAGGCCACGAGGGGCCGGTCGAGAGTATTACGCTCAGATTGATTACCGTCTCGCAATTATTATTCGGAATTGTAATATTTGGCAAGCCGCGGGTCGCTTCGCGTACGTGACCTCCCGACGTCCCGCTGTATGGTTTCTTGGGATGTATTGGGGATTAGCTCGGGATAGGCCGTATCGCGAACGGTGCGTAGAGACGGCCGAATATTTGATTGTAGTCAATGAATATTATTAGGAATACGTAGCGAGCGAGATAGGCTATACAGTATCTGGAGGCTACCGAAGTATGAGAGTGAGTGAGAAATCGGGATAACTGCTGCTGTTGAAGGAAAGATTAAAACTAGGATACCTAACTACAGTTAGAAAATTGTTAACACAGGAGAATAATTTTACGGGACATTTTGGTTAAATTCGGAATTGATGTTTTATCTTTACTGTTATTATCTTATGTGTGTATTTAATATTTATTTAGCTAAATCCGGTTTATTAATTGTGTTTAGTATTTATTAATAATATTTTATTATTTGTCTGGGTCCACCGACTCTGATGACTTATTTGAATTAATTGATCTTGTTTATATTTTATCTTGGAATAGCTAGTGACTTGACAGTCCGAACCACCCACTCTGCCTTGAACAGCTGTAGCTGGCCTGGGTCGAGACTGGTCATCCAACTCGGTATTTTTTCCTTCCGGCGCGAAAGCGTCTGGCGCCCATCTCGAAAGAGAAAATAAAAAGGAAGGAAAAAATAACTTGGACCAGTCATAGGTACCGTGGTGCGTTGAGGCACACATTTATCGTTACAACGTTTAATAAATACAAATTCTATTTGAAAATCATAGCATTTGGTTTTATTTAAGGTAACGATACTGAAAATAAACCTGGGCGAAGCCGGGCACGATTCTAGTTGTTAATAAAACTTGATTGGATCGAGCTTCAAAAGGCAACAATATCAAAGTCTCGAAAATAACGTCGCACAATCGTACGCTTCGTATTATGCGGCATAATGAAACCATATGAGAGTTCAAGAAGTTCATGTCCAGCTATAAACGAAATTTCTGATTTAGCAAAGGCTACTCTCTTATCACTACTATCTATAACCATAACATCTATGAACGTTTCAGACGTTAACGTATGGTGAGTAGCTTGAAACTCGACTAACAAGGAGAGGCCGCCTACTCGTCATCATGGATTTCACTCAAATTTATAGCATATGTAGGGCTTAGCTAGAAATGAAAGTACCCAAAGTGGGAACTCCAGATGGCACAAGCGTTTAGAAAATAAAATTTTTGACGCGGCTCTGGCACCGTAAAAACCATTTACGTTATTATGTTTGCCAAGCAGCGGTTGGCGTAGTGGTAAGCGCTCGGACTCGTAATGCGGTGGTCGTAGGTTCGACTCCCCGTGCGAAGACTTTTTTTTTCTAGATCTTTCCTAATTTTTATAATATTCATGTCGCAATTAAGCGAAGTAATAAATAATTTATTTTATTTATTTATTCATACGCAAAGGCATTTGTAAGCGCAGAGAAATTCTCTGAAAAAAAGAGGAGCTAATTATATTCTGCACAAAAAAATATCTTGACTCCCTGCGAAACCAAGAAATAAATGAAAATGTCGTCTTTCAAAAACAATTCGAGATCAATTAGAATCGTCAAGTCGAGTATCTATTTATAATTTTAAAAAAAAAATTTTTCAATTAAAATAACATTTTTTTCGCAAAATATTTTTAAAAATGTATGAAATATAACAAAAAAAATTTCTCCAATGCAAAAAAAAACTCGGCGCGTTTCACTTTCTATGTTTCTTACATTATTTATAATTGAAATGTAAACGCGCCAAGCTTTAATTGTATTAGAAAATTCAAAGCTGGAATGGAATATACAAAGCTGATAAGAAAGATTTCAGATGCGTATGGTCTATGCCAGCATCCATCACAAAACCTCGCGAAGGTCTTGGACTCTTTAGTCCAGGCCGCCGCGCCGTTGCCCAGATCATGTCTATAATGACACCTACGCGCTTTGCCGCAGTTATCGAGGCGTGGCGGACGCTGTATGCACCAAAACAGTTAGTATCGATCCCACTCTCTTTCAAAACTTTTTTTATCCATTTGCTTAGAGTCTGCGTGTCCACTGCCTTATGCGGTTTTTTGAATTATATAAATAGGGTTTTGGTATCTCCGCGAATTTCTTGTGTCGATTTTAAGTAGTCGAGTAAAGTTTGAGCAGCGCAGATCTCTTTTTTCTCGAAAAATGGCAGGATCAGTACAGGCTGTTTCCTCCTTTGCCCAGAGGTTTTAATTTGAGCAGATATATTAATTTCAATTTTTTCTTTTAATATAGCTATCTCATTAATGTTAATCAACGATAATGTCTGTATTCTATGACCCGTCACTAAAGTTAGCAGCGCCGCTAGTTTAATAGAAAGCTGTTCCAGCGTGATATTGTTGTTGAGTGTCCACGTGGCGAGAAATTGAAGTACAACTTTCGGGTTCCATGTGGCATTATGCTTGGGCAATTATAGGCGAAGCTTGTAAGCGCCTTTACATATCCTTTTGATCCCTGGATCCTCTGCGATGCTCGGGCCAAATAGAAATGATAGAGCCGATCTATAACAGTTAATCGTTGTATACGATGCTCCGTTGAAAAATTCTTCGGCGAGGAAATCCTGAAGTTCTGTGAAGTTTATCATTAAGGGGTCCAAATTTTTCCGAACACAAAACTGACGCCACTTTTTAATTGGACATTCGTACTGCCTTAGCGTTGATTCGGTGACTGAAGCCAATGCGATTGTTGCTGCTTTCTCAGATATTCCTCTCTTTGTTTGCGCCTTTTTGATAAAATCCCTGCGAGCAACAATAACTGTGGCCACAGTCGATGGGGTTCCCTGTTAGAGGAACGCAGGAAATCAATGTCTGGCTCAAATCTTAAAGGTTTCGATTCCGTCACGCTCATAAATAACGGATACCAGGCTTGCGACGGCCAGTCTGGCACTACTAGAATTCCCCGTGCATTTTCTTGATCAATTTTTCTTAATGCTCTGATAATCACCGAAAAAGGAGGAAATGAATAAAAGAAGTAACGCGCTTAATCAACCGTAAATGCGTCGACTGCGATCGACCCCGGATATTTTTTCCATGAAATGTAAGTGTTACATTTTTTGTTAATTTGACTAGCGAATAAATCTATATCCGGATTGTCCAATACTTTTCGAATTCTTTGAAAGGTTTTTTCTGATAACCTGTATTCCGTTTCAGGCTCCAGTCGTCTGGATTCAAAATCTGCCTCAGAGTTATTCTTAGATTGAATATACGATGCGAAGAGCCAAATATTGCGGCGTTCGCACCATATCCACATATTTTTCGAAGCTTCGCTTAATTTATTACTGCCACCTTACATACCACCCATATGATTGATGTATGACATTGCTGTTGTATTGGCAATCCTTAACAGAATATTGCAGTCGCTCAAGTTTTTAGCGAAACTTTTCAGTGCGGAAAAGGCCGCAAGTAACTCTAGGTAATTTATGTGAAATTTACGTTCCTCTTGAGACCAAAAACCGTGGATTTTTTCTTTTTGGCAACACGCCCCCCACCCCGTTAACGATGAATCAGAAAATATTTCCAACAAAAATGTTGAATTGCGTAATGGCTTAACAATTTTTAATATATTGTCTTTCCACCATTCAAAATCAGCGTCTAGCTCGGGGTTTATTTCGATAACGTCTTCGTAATTATCATGACACTTCTCTAGTGCTATAACTTTCTCCCTCTCAAAATTTTTTTAATATACCCAACCATATGTCGCTGCTTGGTAACAAAAGCCAAGAGATCCAATAAATGAAGCAAATTCCCGAATTTTACATCTTCTGATCCTTTGATATTTACGAATTAGTTTTCATATATTCGCTCGTTTATCCGTAGGCAATTCGATTTGCATTTTTTCGGAATTCAGACACAAGCCTAGAAATGTACATTTTTGAGATGGGGATAACTTCCTATTTTCATAATTAATAACAAAGCCAAGACTTTCTAAAAGTGATATTGTTTGCTCGGTGTTGTTCAAACAATTTGTGGCCGAGTTGCCAAATAGTAACATATCGTCGAGATAACAGTCATGAGCCCTCTTTTTCTTAGAAGTGTGACAATAGGTCTTATTATTTTCGTAAAAATTAACGGCCCGCAGTTTAAGCCAAATGGTAAAACCGTGAACTCAAAAAGTTGACCTTGAAACAGAAAGCGTAAGTATTATCTATGTTCATACGTAATAGGCACGAGGTAGTACGCGTCCTTAAGGTCTATCATTATCATGAAGCATCCACGATACATAAGGCTCTGTGCCGTCCTGCCATCTTCCATCTTAAAATGCGCTGTGTCTATAAACTCATTAAGATGTTCAAGATTTAATATTAGACGACTGGAGCCATCAGATTCAGGCGTCAAGAAAATTCTCGATATAAATTGTCCGTTTTTAGCGTCGCATTTACGAATTGCCCCTTTTGGCCATAATTTATTTATTTGTTCCTGTATGATAATGAGTGCTAGTGAGTTGGAATTATTAGATAATGGTTCACATAAATTATTAAGAACTCTAGAATGAAAACTAATTGATGCGACAGAGCACTATAAGAGAAATTGACAAGTGCGCAGAGTGAGCGCCTAGTCAGCCTGAGTAACACACAATATATGGCAATGAGTATAATGCTCTGTGCAATAAACATGTATCATTTGAGTATTTTTTATCTGTCGATGGGTCGATGCATTCACACGCAGCATGTCTAGTGACAGATGCGAATAGTAAGATTAAGGATCCTAGTGACAAGTATAATTAATTGAATGCACTCTGCAATTAACAAGAATAGTTCAACGTTTATTTAATTAACAGCGATTGCATAAAAAATACCTGGTTAATACAAAATTATACTGTGATTTGTCTGGCCTGTGTGATGATGTACTGGCGGTGAGTGGGGTCTCAGGCCTCTGAGTTAACGTATTTATCCCGTGTGGATGATCCTGGTGGTATGGTCTGATTGTAGGAGCTCTATTGAAGCCACACAGCAGGCTGGTGAGTGAGCTATCGCCAACGTGCGATTCGAGGCTAAATGGCGTCTCTGCTGCCACCTACGAACCACACCGTTGATGTTTATGTGAATGTTGCAATAGTTTTGTTGATTTGTGGTGATTCGCACTGACACTGAGTTGAAACACGGGTGATTTGACCAAGAATGTAATACGCTACAATACTGAGTGCACACAAACGTGAGTGGAACTAATGAATATCTACGTGAGTTTACGCGGGAACGTGGAGCGCGAACGACTCGAGTGAGAACAATGGCCACATCCGGCGACCACGAGGCAGAGTATCAAAAGGGCGGACGTGCATCATAGCTTGCTTGAGTTGTGATTCGCCGCCAGCGATGGAAAGTAAGCCTTGTGAGTGGTCTTGCCACTGGGGCCACGCTAGCAGCGTTGGCCGCTTGAGTGAGCTTCGATCGAGGATGTGAGCTGATGGACAATGTGCTTGAGTGCGCTGGGTCGATAAATCGATATAGCATACCTGCGATCTATACCATATGACGCGAGGCGTCAGATGATTGTGAGTGTAGCGTGTGCATGAGTTGAATGTGTGCTTGGTAGGTGCGAAAACTGAACAGTTCCGTTATGGCTTCAATTTCGTTAATCGACCACGAAGGTTCGCGAGGTTGTTGATTTTGACGAATTTCTGTTTTGAATGGTATTTTGAATCGTGTGATGGTGTTTAGAATAAATCCATCTAATGTGACTTTTCTCCAGTTTTCGGTAAAATGCTTCAGTCTACCAGCCAAAATACTCACATCCTCTAACTGCGCTTCGTGTGTGTTCTGTTGCTCGCTGAGTATGCCCTGCGGGGAGAGGGCTGGTATGGCTTGTATTGCTTGCCCCACGACTTTCTCTGTGGTGGTCGTGATTGCACGTATTTCCTGTTCGTCTGTTAAAGCGGGCCCTTCGTGTTTTTTGACACTCGTTTAACAGCAGTCTTTTCCGGCAGTTTTAATTCTTTGGTTGATTTCTCGAGTAGTTTTGCCGCTTTCACTTGCTCTTCGAGTTGCTTACCGAAAAGAAATTCATCCACTTCCGCAGTCTTGAGCGTTTCCTTCAACGAAGCCCGGATGTTGGACATAATCAGTGATCGTCGTGTTAGGGTTTCGTCTCTTTGTAAATCGACGAGGATTCTGCAGCTGTCGCTTATTTATTTGATTAACTCAATCGATTTCACCTCTTCTTTATTCAAAAGTTGAGATAGGACCGAATTCAACACTGATCAGCAAACTGCAACCTTCTCCTGTTTTTCAACAAGCCGACTATCTCGGTTAGCAACCGATTCATGTACGGAAGCCTTCAACTCTAAGTTGAGTTTTGGCGCTTCTAGGAATGCGACATTGGTCGGTTAGGGATGTTTGCTTAGCAATTCTGCTTTTATGTCTTTTGGCAAACCATCTTTGTATATTTCCTCCCAGCGAATTTGTATATCCTTGTGCACGGGCTCTGTTAATTTTTTGTCTGATCGTAGCCGTTTGCCAATAACGAGTAACATGTCTTCGCCTAGCGTCACGTCCTCCTTTACCGACCGAGTGGCCTGGCCGCTCGCGTCTTCTATTGGCTTTTTTGTAGACTCCTGGTTGAGGTTATGATCCCCAGCTGAACTCGTATTTCACTCTTGCGTCTGGATTGCAAGGTTTGAGCGAGAGCGGGAGCGGACGCAAGAATGTGAACGCAAGCTGTCGCGCGAGCGAGAGTGATGACGAGAACGCGAGCGTGAAGCCCTACGTCGCCTCGACGCGTGTGAGCATAATCGTCTCTCTCTCTCACTCTCATTCTCCTTATCGCTTGCCTCGCTGCTGCTCTCACTGCTGCTACCGCTGCTGCATGGCGATGAATAGTCATAACCTGCGGCCAGGAGAAAGGAAACATCCGCTCATTTAAAATGCTTATCAATATCCCTCGGATAAAAATAAAGCATTCGCTGTATTAACAGTCCTGAACTGCTGGGCCTGGCCCGCTTCCCATTGTAATATTCTATGCCTTACGGAGATTTTTTTTTTTTGCCAGTCAGTTACTCTTTGGCCTAGCCATCGAGCATGAGAGAGACAACGAGTGTAATGATGTTGGTCTCGACCGCTTCGTTGTATCGGTCTTGAGTTGAATTGTAACAAATTAGAGGTTAACTTACGTTCTCTATGATGTTTTCGCTTTTTCTTTTTCCGCATCTTTTTCTCGAGCCGTCTTATACGGTCTCGAAGATCCTTTTCTTCGTCCTTCGCGCTTTTCTTCCCCATTTTCCTTGATACTTTTTTTTTTTTTTTTCATGAATGTGTGGTTCCTTCGGCACTAAAATGAAGACTGAGGCTAGTATCCGAGAGTGGCCGCCGCGAGGGCGCAGAGGAGCCATCGTCTCGGTTTTTAACTTTGAATAGGTGGTAATATCGGCACAGAGTGGAGGACTACTAACAAGTGATCTGTTAGTAAGTGATCTGTTGTAAGTGATCTCGAGTAAGAGGCACGAAATACAATTGAACCATGTCACTCTATCATCAATATTTGCATTGAAAAATCTAAAGCAATTTAAAAAAATCATAAAGTAACCACTGATAACGACTCTTTGCAGATGAGGTCACCATTTCTATGTCTGAGACATATGGAACTCATTATTGCAACACAGTGTCCCAGATTTCGTAGTATTCCCTAATCATCTTAACGATTGTAACGAATATCACGACAGATAAAGGGCAATTTGTGTTTTACTTGACTGCAACAATTCGGCACAATACTTTAAGCTATTTATGAATTATACACTCAAAGTGCTTTATACACCCGTGCAAAAGCCGTACATTTTTATGAATGTTACAGACAATTTAAAGTATCTCTGCACGAAAAACACAACAAAAAAAATGTTTTTACTCAATGATGTTCTGCTTCTCTTCATGGACGTCAAATATAACAAGAACATCCTCATCCTGAAATGTTTTATATCCCGAGCCAATGGTCCCAGAGAGGTTATGTTGCTCCTCCCCGTCCACATTCTTGTTGGACTTGCCAACCAACTTCTTTGGCACATTGTTCGTCGAATATCCTCTTGCGTGGAGAAACCTCTGAAGCGCGAGGACTCTACACGTGTAAGAATTCGACGATCGGTAAATAATTTTATTCGCACACGACAAAAGTCGTGAAGCACGGCTATACATTTTCACGACACTTTCTAATCTGTTAGAGAGCAGACTTTCTAATCTGGGCAGAGAATTTATGTTTAAGCTTTATATATATCCCACTTTAGAGCTCGGCTATAACATTTCTTTCTTAAATTTATGCTTCGTTCATGTTTTTCATTTATTAGATATTTATAATACTTCGTCCTATTCGTAGAACCTTTAGTCGATGATCAGAAGTACGTGTCGCGGGGTCAGAATGGCCAACAAAAAACGAAAAATATGAGGATTTTTGAGCTATATATATATTGTAATGGTATTTACCCGTTACTATTAATTTTTTATCCTCTGAGGGAAAGAATTAGGGTTCGAACACAAAATAATTAGTTTAGACTTCTGAGGTAGGTATAAGTAGGGTTTACTTTGAAGAAAGCAGTAATAAAATTTCGATTTACGGCTTTGTGGCGCCGTTTACCAATATAATAAGTTTCTCCTTCGATTTCGTAGACCAACGTTCGACGATCTTCTTTATCTTCGGTCGTCTGGCTTTCCGATATCGCGCTTTCTGGGACGGCGGCGAATTCGAGAACAAAACAGAATCGGGTCCTCCCGTCTTCTTCAATATTCTTACGAGTCGCTGGACGCATCGTGTACTATGCCTCGAAACCTGTTGCTGGCGCGCCTGTCAGCAGTGATGTTCGCTGAGTCCACTCGCGCGGCACCTCATCCTCGGTAAAAGTGGAAAATCGTGGATTTCCACCTCGTTTTTCGCGTGTATCCCGTCCGAAAACTGCTTGTACCAACTCTGTTGATCGTTTCCGTCCCTTTTTGTGGTAATGGGACCCACGAGTCGCGAGTTATCCCTATTTTATGACGTGATGTGTTCACACTAAATTATATTTAAAAGTGGTTTTATTTATTTATCATCAATTATGTGGAACTCTGGACTACGCGGAACGGCTTAACGCCCTGAGTAGTTCCAATTGGATTTCCAAAGCTGGGTAAGTTGCTTTTCTTTCTCCACTTCCCAGTTAGCTGAAACGCTTTAGTCCGCTGTACTCGACGTAACTCGCATACCATGTTTTCTTTTTCCTATGGGCTTGCTATCCACAAATTCCTCTGAATTTATTTTCTTCTATCCCCTTTGTCGTAGAGCCTCTAGCTCTGCTCTTGCAGTTGTCTCCCTTGCAAAGTTCGCTCCAAAAGTCTCTCTCTCCTGCGAGAGTATGTCTTTCCGGAGCGTCGCGATTATCTATTTCTATCCTTAATGTCTACCGTATCCTATTTATTTTTATTTAGACAATTATTCCTAGGTGTTGCAAACATCCTCTCCCTTTTTCGCTACAATATTCCTTTATAATTATCGATAACGCACTTCCCTAGATCCAGCACACAGTCACATTTCTTGACCGCTATATTAGATCTATTATTATCATTGATTTCCTTATCTCCTACATACTAAGTAAGTCTTAACCCGGCTCTTGCTCGAGATTCTCTGTTTTGTCGCTGTATTCCTTACCTTCTGAATTCCTATGTCCTACTTAATCGTTACTTAATCCTAGTTCCTAATTCATCAGAGATTTCCTGTTTTATTGGCTCGTTGGCTCCTTTCTTCTAAATTCCCAAAATTCCGTGCTTACGGGCTTAAATTATGCAACCTATTGGTGTCATAAATTCTGTTCGCTTCTCCTGGAAAATGTACTTGATTACTCATCCCTCTTACTAGTGGTTGAGACTTTCTTCCTATTCGTTAGGCAGATTTTTATCTAAGAGACCGTTTTGTGATTCTGCATCTCCTTTTATATCCTTCTCCCCGCCTCATTCCCCTTTCTCTTTCCTTACTTATAATTTTTTTATTTAACGTGTTTTCTTCAATTTTGCAGATTGCTGTCACCGCGCCACCCGCCTCCCCTCGCCCCAAGCGAAGTCAGCTGGTTGCTGACCTGCTGTTTTTGACAGCGAAGGAATTCCGGAGGTGTGATGTCAGATGTTTACGCTTAACTCTGCTCCGGTTCGACGACCGAGTGTCCGCATTCCACAGCGTGTTTGGAACCAATCCATCCTATTGTAGAGATTCAAAGTAATAATGCTGGATAGGGAGTGTGACTCTGTCACATTATCCCCCGAGATCTTTGGTGAGTCAGCATTCCGACTCGCCCAAAGATCTCTTACATTGTACCTTATATTCAAAAAGTATCCGGAATTTGTCAATAAAACGATAACGGTTCAATTATTCATCGATATTTATTTTATTCCCTTCAAAATAATTACTATCGTAAGCAGTACGCATATTCCAACGCTTCTTCCAACCTTTAAAACACTTTTCATAGGCCGATTTTGGAATTGCCTTCAGCTCCTTCTGCGAATTCTCCTTTATCACCTCAATCGTCTCAAAATGATTCCCGCGAAGTGGCAACTTGAGTCGTGAGAACAGGAAAAAGTCACACGGGGCCATATCAGGTGAATATGGAGCTTGCGGAACGGCATTAACATTGTTTTTGGTCAAATAGTCGCGTACAAGATGAGATGTGTGAGTCGGTGCATTGTCGTGGTGAAGAAACCACGAGTTATTTCTTCACAATTCCGGCTTCTTGCGACGAACATTCTCCCTGAAACGCTTCAGTTCGCTCACATAATACTCCTTATTTACTATTAGGCCTGGTGGAAGGAATTTTGAGTGGACCACACCACGGCAATCAAAGAAAACGGTCAACAAAACCTTGATTTTGGATCGACTTTGTCGTGGTTTTTTGGGTATTGGCTCGTCTGAGAAGCGTCATTCCGATGATTGTTGGTTCGTTTCGATGTAATATTCATAGACCTATGTTTTGTCACCGGTAATAATGCCTTCGATAACATTTTGGCCCAAAGAAAGCATTTCTTTAGCGACTGCAACAAATTCAGTTCAAAAATTCATCGTGCATGACGCTCCGCACCGATCCGAACGAGACACCAAGATCGGCTGCTATCTCCCTGATGCTCACACGATGATCTTCGAGCACAATTTTCGTAACTTTTTCGTCAGTCACAGAGGTGGATAGATGACCGGAACGAGGCAAATCCTCAATCACAGTATGGCCCGTTTCGTACTCTTTGTACCACTCTTACGCTTGAGTTTTCGACATTATCGAGTCCCCGTAGGCTACCGTTAACATTTTCAACGCTTCCGCACATAATATTTTGTTAGAAACACGAAATTTCAGACACACTCTTTCCCCAATTAAATTCGACATAGCGAAATTCGCAGAGTACATCAAACAATGACTGTTTACAAAGCTATTATGCACAAATTAGTCGACACATTGCGCTTAAAAGTGATATGTAAACAACTGACAGATGTACCAACCAAAACAAAATTATTTTGCCAATATCTCAAGGGTGGTTCGTTTAAATGAGAATTTCCGGGTACTTTTCGATCGTAACGTATATCATTAATTATTTTTTAATAAACGCTGGTTTCTGCAATCGTTCTTATTTCTTTAACATTGTTCTCTTCTTTCTCAGTCCTATATCTTTTAAACATGCTAGCATGACATTTTACCACGCTTTTTCTTACTAACTAAATCTATTACTAAATAAGTTGCTAAACCTACGCATTTCTTAATTCCATATGGTCCCTCATATAACGGCATAATTTTCGATATTAACTGTTTTAATGGATCAGAAACATTTAACGCTTTAATTAAAACTAGGTCTCTTTCCTCGAAACTTGTTAGCCGATGTGTTGAGTAATATTTTTCCCCCTGTTGCCGCGCTTTTTTCGCGATCCTCTCTCTCGCGATCTCGATTTTCATTTAGTACGTTACTGCATCTTCCTCGTCCTTCTTCAGACCCATGTGCCTGTTCCATTCCCTTATTAGCTTTTTCTGACATTGCAGCTCGACAGGGGTAAATTCGGTTGTTTCGTGGTGAGACTCGTTGATACAGTCCTGGATGATTTTTACCCATTTGAACCATCCCGCGTGATTTTCCGTGAGAAAAGTCTGGAAAACATTTCCGAGTTCTCGCTTGACACGTTCAACAATATTTCCTTGCGGATGTCGTATCGACGAGAATACGGCTGTAATATCTGCGTCTTTCAATTTTTGCAACCAATTTTTGGTGCTAAGCTGCGTCCCATGGTCAAATTGGATTCTTCGTGGTTTCCCACACTTCAGAATATAATACCCGAATATTCTCTTTATCACTGTTGACGTATTCGCTTTTTCATCGGATATAATACGACGAATTTGCTAAACGCGTCAACATCACGAGAATGTGCTTTACCCCACCCACCGATGCTGGTCGTGGTCCATAAAAATCTATTGAAACCAAATCCCCCGGTTTCTCGGGTATAATTGTTTGCATTGCTGCGTAGCTCGTTTGTATCGCGATTTTACTTCGCTGACAAGTATCATACGTAGCTAGTATCATTCGAATCATTTTTGCGAGGTGTGCATATGTAAAATCTTCGTCCAGCATCCAGAAGCATTTTCGCGAGTCCAGATGCCCATGCATCGCATTGCAAGCTTTAATTAATTCATGAACCATGCTCTTGAGGACCATGACTCGCTAAATTCCGTTCTTCGATTTCTTCTGATAGATGCTTTTTTCTACTCGGAATTTCTGTTCCTCCTCCCCCTCCTTCTCCTCGACTAGAAAATCCATCATAACTTGCATCTCTCCTTACTCTCGTTGTAGTTTCCCGATGTCTTTTAGTTTCTTCGCGAGTTCTCGTGGGAGGTTTTCAGCGAACACACACGCGACAATCACGATTCCTTCCATATCGGTCGATGATAACTCCTCTATCTCTTTTACTCTGCTCAGGGCATCGGCTATTCGCTTTCCCAGCCACATGTTTAACCTGCAAATCGTAATCCTGGATGGACAGCACCCATTTCATGAGCCTTTCCGCAGTGAAGCGACATGTCTTCAAGAAAATTAGTGCCTTGTGATCAGTTTTGAAACACACTCGGGCTGCTTTCAAATACGTCCCGAATTGCTGAATCGCCCACACGATCGCTAGCAGCTTCTTCTCAGTAGTCATATAGCAAATCTCAGCCTTTTTCTGTGTTCGACTTGCAAATGTTACCACCTCGCTCTCATTAGTTCCATTTTTTGCGACAGGATCGCTCACAGCGGGCATCCACTCGCGTTCATGGTCAGTGTGTAGGGTCTACGCGGATCTGAAAACCGAAGTATTATCTCTTCGTAGAATCATTTTTTTACTGTCTCAAAAGTCGTATCCAGATCCTCATCCCGCTACCAGCGAACACCCTTTTTAAAAAGATTAAGCAATGGCGCTGTTTCGTGCGCGTGCCGGTTCGTAAACTTCGTATAGAAATTGATTAACCCTAAGAAACCCTTTAATTGTTTTATCGACAGGGGTCGTGGATACCATGAATCGCTCTGATCTTTTGAGGATCAGGTTTGAAACCTTCAGTTGTGAGGATGTGTCCGAGGAATATTACTTCTTATCGGAAAAAAATGTGATTTGCTAAATTTCAGCGTCATTCCGTGCTTTATGAATCTTTTAAATAATATTCGTAAATGGTTGAGATGAAATCCACGAAATTTATCACAAAATATAATCTCTCGAGAATCACGTCGAGTGCTCTTATCAGACTCGCTGTGCTTGTTTTCAAACCAAACGGTGTCACCGTAAATTCATAGCATTTACCGTCATACTGGAATGCCGTATATTTCCTCAGGTTTAGATGAAGTGGTATTTGCCAAAAACTACTAGTCAAATCTAGCGTAGACATCATCATTTTCCCCCACACCGTTGGAAGGTTTCCTCGATCGGCGGTGTATTATTATAGTCGTTAACTAAATAATTATTTAATTCCCGGGCATCAAGACAAAGACGTACCGAATTGTCGTCCTTCGTGACCGGCATTCATGGATTTATATAAATACTCTCTGATTTCTCTATGACGCTCACCTTGAGCATTCTTTCTATCTCATTTTGTACTTTTTCTCATTGCATTAATGAGACTAGATACGAACGGTGAAAGTAAGACTTTGGATCCTTTAGAAGGAGTCGGTGTTCATATTGTATTTTATCATCCTTCCGAGGACTTTATCAAAGATTTCGCTCTTGTTCTCGACTATCTTCTCAAATTACTGCTTTATTTCCTGCCTTAAATTCTGAAACTCGGCTATTTTGTCGTCGAACTCCTCCTTAGTCAGGCTGATTCTCATCTCTTTTTCGGATGCATCCTTTGCTTCTACTGCAACACAGATCTCACGTTGGTTTACTAGAATGAAATTCCTTCGGACTTGCATGCTGCCACAACCCATCACTCAATTTAGTGACGACTTTATCGCCAACTGCTAAAATTTGCTGCTGGGCGTCGATCGAGATTTTTAGCGTCTACATTCCCTCGATTCCAATTAGTACTGGCCTCACTAATCTGGGCACAACCAGCACCTGCGATGCCCCTGTCGATCCATATACCGCTGCGTCTACTATTATTTGTTTCTTCACTCGTTCGGTTTCTCCGTCAAAAGCTCCGACTACCTGAGTATACGTGACCGGTAGCATAGGACAAATTTTCAAGACCTCCTCATTCTGGAAGAAAAACGCCTCTGATATGCAGGATACTTCGCTTCCGCTATCAGACTTACTGCCGATATGCCTGCTATTTCCACAGGTATTTCCTGACACCTCAGATGCCTCTCGTCATACCATTTGCTCGGTATCTTTTCCACCTCCTTATACAGATATTCTCGAGGATTTTCCATTAACATAGAATATACCATCTTGCCTTCTCGTATTTCGTCCACCTCCCTTGGTGCTGCCCTCTGATGTTCGGTACTCCCTGAGCTCTGGAAACCATTTCTGGCCATATACTACAGCGTACTGGTCGTTTAATAACGGGCGGTATACACAACAAAGCACCGCTACCGCGTGTCACTCACACCATGTAGGCCGGCAAGTCAGAGACGAAATGCCGTTATTCGGTTAGAAAAGCACGAGTAGGGAAGCGCCATCTGAGACCAGTAGGAATTAAAAACCATCGTTAAAGACACACGATCAATTTTAAGAAGGATCAAGGCTATCGATGAGCTAAAGGAGAAGGGCTAAAGGACCACCACCTAATATAGTAATATCAAAAATATAGGGTGAACGGAGGGCCACCACCCCACTTTTCCACCGCCACGTAACCCACTCAGCTTAACCAGTGTCGGTCACGTGGAGATGGTAAAGTGAGGTGGTGTGGGTACTGTGGTGAACAAGGAAGAGTTGAGATAAGAGCAAAGGTGTACACATACTTGGAAATCAAAATAAAATGATGTACTCAACACCTCCGCTGTTGTTGACATACGCCTTCCTTCCACGGCGATTTTAACTCTTGTATCTCTCACTATCGCACGGACACGCACACGCACACGCATACAGACAGACAGACAAACACACACACACACACGCGCGCGCGCAAACACACACGCACACACATACACACGCACACACGTGATCATCGTCCGCTTCAGGAAGCTCAGGGTCCTCGAAGCCCTCGTCCACGTCGTCGCCATCGTACCTGATGGCTATTCCCGCACCGAGGACCCCGAACCAAGCGCATCCTTAAATCGTATCTCTGTTGCTCACACTACCGTGCTTTATTAAATTCAAATGTGAATTGCTGTTAACCGAAAGATCGGGTGTCGAATCGAAAGCAAACAGACAGTATCCATCGCGATAATTATCGCGATCGATCGAATTATCATCGTTCAAGAAATGTAATCCACTTCCCGAAAAGAACGTTTGAAAAGCATCCACATACAGATGATTTTTCGTGAAATCAGATTGCAACGGCTTCGAAGGTATTTAAGCACCTTCTACATACAACGAAAGATAATTTATCTTGTAATTTTGGAAATTGAATGGATTCATACTGAAGTCGCCGTTAAACGCTTTGTTAGATATTAATAATTGTTAATAATTATACGCTTCGACAATTGACCTAGCACGATATTATCGATAGTCTCTCCATGAAAACTAGAGTGTATTCTAACGTTCTTTACCTCGACTCCCGTAAGAGGATATTTAGCCGTAGATTTTGCCAGAGTTCTGGCATGCGAGAACAGCACACCAGGAGCTATTTCTGTTCTACGAACGAGAAGCGATGCCTCGAGAATCTTTAAGCAGCATTGACGATTCTTTATATCGCCCACAAGACAAAATAAATCTCTAGACCGCACCAGTCATAGTTGTAGCTCGACACCGTTAAATATGATAGGAACCGCTCCTGATTGAATATATCGCAATGCAGATGGCCAAGCAAGTCTACAGTTTTTCCGTCATTTCAAAATTATTTTCTCTTTACGAGAGCCGCATTTCCCGATGTTATATCATCCTTTTTTCCGGGGGTATCATCGTACCAGAAAACGCTAGTGAGATGGGAATTTTTGGCAGCTGGACTGTAATCCAAAAGTGTTTCTATGTACGCTCGATAAGCGTAGGCATTATTTGGAGATGAATCTAGTTTTTGATTCAGATATACATCTACCTGATTAAACATAGAATGCAAGAGATTACAGGATTAGTACTTACTTACAGCGCTGCACCCACGGCAATTTCCGTAGAAGAAGATGTTATTTACACTTTCAGACTAAGCATAGTGTTGAGAATTCCTGTGGTGTTGGTGGATTGAATCTGAAAGATATCGAAAAAGGATGAGTTTTCACTCAAGGCAGGTGTGAAATAACCAGACCAAAAGATGTAGGTAGAAAAAATGGTTTATTCTACTGTCGATTGTCACACTACAAAAAAAAAGTATGTAAAAAATAGCACAAATGAATATAGAGTGAATATTGAGGGAGAAGCTCATACAATTGCATTAATTGTGTGCTGAAATTTGTGAGATAAGCGTGCTGCAGCCCGCGCTGCAGAGCACGCCACGAGATGAGATTTATGAGGATGCACAAATGAGAAATGATAGTACCAATAAACTCTGAGTGAATTTAAGTGGGAAGCACATACAATTATATTAATTGCGTGTGGTAGTTTTTGAGGTGAAACGTGGTAAAGCCCGCACCGCAGAGCACGTCACGAGATGAGACTTATGAGGATGCTCAACTGAAATTTCCCCACCTCACGGTCATTGAATCTATGTAAATTGTAACGGTGCACTCTGACCGTATTTTAAGTCCTGTTGAGCACGAATACGTTGAGTAGATACTGAGAAATCGGTGAAAATTATCCAAGGTGAGAGCAGAGTGTTCGAGCTATCCAAGCGGTTTTCACGAGAAGTGTAAAAATCTTCAAGATGGCTGAGTAGCATAAACATAGTCGTTGTGGGACGCTGAAGTTAAGCGAGAGAGACAGCCTGTCGCTTGAGTAGCATGCCTGTGTAGCGCTGCCTCGGTTATCTTCGCGACAGCCGAGCGCAGCACAGCACCTAGAAGCAACAGGTCGATGCACGGCGAATATCGATCGCCGTGCGTCAGCTGATTTTCCAACACATAGTATGCGCGAGATCGAAATACTCATCACCCTGTCCAGAAATAAATTCAATAGGTGAATAATCTCTTAGCGAAGACATTCGCTTATAATACACCCAATTGGAGTATTCGATGGTAGTTTGCGTCGGTGGGAGTGAAAATAATACAAGTTCCGATTTAAGACACTCGCACCAGTGCGCATGTAGAAAAGACATCTTGTTTCAGCTATCCAAAAATATCTGCGAATATTCGTTGACGAGTCTTTTTCTTCTTATTGTTCTTATTATTCTTCTTCTTCATTACTTTTCTCTTTATTACACTTTTCTTTTTACGGGAGATACGTCGTGGTTTACGTTCGTTCGATGAATGAGGAGTTCGCGAAACTTTGCGCTTATTAAAATTAGACCCCCGCATTAGAGTGTCAATATTTGCAGAGGCTTCGGGTTTGAGAGTACTGCCTGATTCTCGCGCTCTCTCGTGAATAGCATCTTTCACAGCTATATTTTTATCGAAGATATCACCGCCGACGTTTACACCAGCTCGCAATGCTTCTTTTCCAACTGCTTTAACACCTTTCCTTAAAAGTGGTAACACTTTTTAACGACGAAACGTGCCCCCGAGAAAGCTGCCGATAACGTGTCCTCGTTGATTAGGCGTTCCGATATAAACATGGCTAATACCGCCGTACCCACGACAGCCCCATCCATGCTGCGCACGGTCAATATCATCCATAGCGGCATAATAAAACGTAGGACCTTTTGAAATGTAGTGTCTCAGTCAACTTTCCCTGTTCGAATGGTATAGGATTTCCAAATTCGTCTCTTATATCGATCTCGATAGTGTGTAAATTATTGCGCAAGAGATATATACAGTAGCGGACAAAAGTTTAAGACGATGAATTACAATTTGGTTCATAGATCTGTCATACAAGTACTAACGTTTCTTTCGGCTTGTTGTTTTTTTACAATACATGTGTACGTTTGACCTTCATAATGTAGAAGTCTCGGTCGTCAAATGTAAACAATATAGTGTAACGGTATTTTTACGTTAACATTAAATTTTATTCTTCTGAGGGGAAGAATTCGGGCTCGAACACGACGATAATTAATTTCAGACTTCTATAGGAGGTAGAAGTAAGGTTTATTCAATAAGTTTCATAGAATTTTGTGTTGTGAGGCTTTTTGGCGCCTTTAACCGTACAATTTATCAGTGGTGTTTGATTGCTCTGATGGTTCCACGGTCTTCTTTACCTGCGAGGTTATCACATTCTCGACTTCTGCGCCGAGCGGTGGATATCTCAATTAGGCAGTATCGAGCTCAGCCTTCTTGATCTTTTTCCCGCCTGGCTGCTGACGTGCTGTCTGCTGGGCTTGCGTCGTTGTTGCTGGCGCGTCGGTCAGGCGGTATGGACGCCGGGTTTGTGTCCGCGTACGCGTCGTTTTATTTAATAATTAAAAAAAACGTTGTTTTCCGTGTTGTTCCGCGTTCGGACTCTTCGTTTATTATAGTCGTGGCGTCCCCACGTAATTTCAGTGTGTTTTTATAGTTGTGATAGTGGTCCCAGTTCGCGAATTATCTTCTTCGTGTGTCTAACGATGACAGTTTCCGTCTCGAGATTTTTCAGTGTCTCTTAATTGTTTATCAATTAGTTATCGGCTCTATCCAGGGATCTTCGATGTTGGACGTTGACGTTTCTGTTGTTCTTCTCTCTTGGTGAGTTGGTCTTTTACTTTATCGTTCTCTTCCCTTTTATGTCTATTGAGTAGTGTCCTCCTAATGCGACGCGCTTGACAGTGCTGACAAAAATTGTTTCCCTCCTAATTATTTTTCTAATTATCTAAAAATTCTAAATCTAGTTTCTATTGGTCGGGCTGACTAATGCCCTCCTAATTCTATCTATTAAATATTTTTCCTAACTTCCTTTCAACTTTTGACTCCAAAGCCCTGTTGCTTTTTGATGCGGTAACTGATTTACCGAGAGTCTCAAGTTCACTGTATCAAGTCTCTGTGTTATAATTTTTCTAAATATTGTTTGTTTTTCTCCTTTCTTTTTCTGTGTTATTCCACTTTTTACCTTTTCAAAGTTTCTAATTTGGAGACCTCTAGGTGCCACAAGTCCAGTCTTTCAAACTTATCGATACGCTGCGTTGACAATTCTTCTTATAAACTATTCCGACTTATTTCTAATTATTCTATCTAAACTCTCTTATACTATTTAATTCAATATTTTCTTAATTCTCCTAAACTAAACCCTAATTATTTATTTTAATGCCACCAACTTTCTCTTCTTAATCTGGCTTTTTAGAATATTTCTTGTTCTATTCACCCGGTCCGATACCGTCCGCTATTAATCTTTATATTTGTTCCTCCACTAACTTGCACTGTATTTATTTTTTTTTTTATCTGTTAATGTTCAAATAAATTTGTAGGGCTGACTCACACCCTTTTCTGTTAGAATTCTTAGATTTAATATGAAATTTCCAGATTTAGCAAAAATTCTACTGCTGTGCACCAGCTAGTTCTGACTTTGTCGACTGTTGAAACGAATAAGAGGCCCCTCCTTGGTTTGCAGCTTGCTTTTATACCTTTCTCTTCTTTCCCACTCTCTTATTTTAACTCTTCTTTTCTATTGTCTCATGTAATTTCTTTTGTTTCAGCTAGCCCCGCCATCCTGCCCCTACATCCCCTCACTGCCGGAGCGAGGCCAGCCGGTCGCTGACCCGCTGTTTTTCGGCAGCGAAGGAATGTGACAGGATCCAGCTTGTTCGTGGTCTCGCCCAGACTCTATTGCCAATTTAATCTTTTCTTATTCTTACTTTATTCTTCCTACTCTTTGTATGTAATAAATAAATAAATGTAATGAATGGTTCTATTTTCAGTGATTTGTTTTTTTTTCTTTTCTTATTTAATTCTGTTTTTCTTTTATCCTTTTCAGATTGTGACTACGTCACAATAGATTATACAAATTTTTTTTTCTTCCAACCATCTGTAAACAGCGGACATTAGTTTAAGACGATCTGTCGAAAAAGATACCCGTAGTCGATCCACGCAATAATTTGATATATTAATACTGTAAATAGTTTGTGGTGTATCATCCAGTGTCTTAAGTTTAATTACGTACGAAAAGAGTATGGGTAAAGCCCGTAATTTGTCATCAACTGAACGAAAACTAATCGTGTCTCTACGGAAGCAAAATGAGACATTTTCTTCAATTGCAACTCAAATGAATCGATCAGAAACTTCTTGTAAGCAAGCGTGGTACAAGTTTGTGAAGACTGGGGACTATTTTGATCGACCAAAAAACGGTAGACTGCGGAAAACCACGCCAACGCTGGATCGTCGGATTCATCGATTAAGCGAGAGAGATCGTTTTCGTTCAGCAGTCGATATCAGAGCTGAAATATCCAGTAATAATAATGCACAAATTAGTGTAAGAACTGTCCGAAGACGATTAGACGAATTCAATTTGAAAGCACGAAAGCCACGGAAGAAGCCGATGCTCAGTAAAAAGAATAAAAAATTACGACTGCAATTTGCTAAGGCTCATCGGCATTGGACAAGTGAGGATTGGCAAAATGTGCTATTTTCGGACGAATCCAAATTCAACCGAATTTGTTCTGACGGGATACTGTATGTAAGACGTCGAATTGGCGAAGATTTAAATCCTCGATGTGTTTTACCGACAGTTAAGCATGGAGGTGGAAACGTAATGGTGTGGGCATGTTTTTCTCGCAATGGTCCTGGACCAATACGCCGAATTAATGGAATCATGGACCGTTTTCAATACTTGGATATATTGAAAAATACTATGTTACCGTATGCCTACGAAAATATGGTGGAAACGTAATGGTGTGGGCATGTTTTTCTCGCAATGGTCCTGGACCAATACGCCGAATTAATGGAATCATGGACCGTTTTCAATACTTGGATATGTTGAAAAATACTATGTTACCGTATGCCTACGAAAATATGGGTGATCATTTTATTTATCAACAAGATAATGACCCAAAGCATACGGCTCGGGTAGTGAAAAGTTTTTTTCAAGATGAAAAAATCACTTTATTACCGTGGCCGTCGCAGTCGCCGGATTTAAATCCAATTGAAAACTTATCGTGTACCATAAAAAGAAGGGTTGAAAGAAATAAACCAAAAAATTTTGACGATTTGTACTTTTTGGTTGAAAAAACGTGGAATGAAACAACTGTGGACGACTGCAAAAAATTAATTGATCAATGCCTCAAAGATGTGCTGATGTGATAAAAAATAATGGACTGTGGACAAAGTATTGAGGGGAGGAAAATATCTGTATATTTTCTACCAAAAAATATTTTTTTACGTATAGTCTTAAACTTTTGTCCCCGAAGATATCAAACAAATTTATGTTTTCTTTGTTTATTGTATCAGGAGTACAAATTGAAAATGCGGGATTTTTTTCTATTTTTGAACGTTTATTCTGAAAAAATGGTAACAAATGAATTATTCAAAGTATTGTCCATCGCTAGCCACAACTTTTTCCCATCTTTCTGGCAATTTACGGATACCGTCGCGAAAAAATTCGGCCGGCTTGGCTGCTATCCAGTCATCGACCCATTTTTGGGCTTCTTCGTAAGAATGGAAGCGCTGGTCAGCTAGGCCATGTGTCATCGATCGGAAAAGGTGGTAATCGGAAGGAGCAATATCTGGGCTATACGGCGGGTGGGGTAAGACTTCCCATTTCAGCGTTTGTAGGTATGTTTTGACCGGCGCTGCAACATGTGGCCGAGCGTTGTCATGTTGCAAAATTACTTTGTCGTGTCTTTGCTCGTATTGTGGCCGTTTTTCTTTGAGTGCGCGGCTCAAACGCATCAATTGAGTTCGGTATAGTGCTCCTGTAATGGTTTCGTTCGATTTCAATAGCTCATAATACACCACACCCAGCTGGTCCCACCAAATACAGAGCATGAGCTTGGCGCCGTGAATATTTGGTTTGGCCGTCGATGATGATGCATGGCCGGGGTAACCATATGATTTTTTGCGCTTCGGGTTATCGTAATGGATCCACTTTTCATCACCAGTGACAATGCGATGCAAAAAACCCTTCCGTTTTTGCCGTTCGAGCAGCAGTTCGCATGCAAAAAAACGGCGCTCGACGTCTCTCGGCTTCAGCTCATACGGCACCCAATGTCCTTGCTTTTGGATCATTCCGAGGGCTTTTATACGATGGGAAATGGCTTGTTGTGTCACTCCCAATGAATCTGCGAGCTCTTGTTGAGTTTGACACGAGTCTTCATTGAGTATTGCCTCCAATTCAGCATTCTCAAACTTTTTCACTTGGCCCGGCCGCTCTTTGTCCTCAACGTCGAAATCACCACTTCTAAACCGCACAAACCATCTCTCGCACGTTGAAACCGATGGAACATGACTCGGATAAGCCTCAAAGACCAATCGATGTGCTTCAGCAGCACTTTTCTTCAAATTAAAGAAGTAAATTAAAACTTCCCGCAAATGCTGTTTTGTTGGCACGAAACTCGACATATTGAGAGCTCAAAAAAACTATGAATTTGACACTGCGACAAATTGACACATACTGAAAATTAAAGCTATAAGACGTAGCTTTGACATGAACATAGTCACAGTACTGCCTGATGCGTATAGCGTTAGTAACGCCATCTGTTATCAAACCCGCATTTTCAATTTGTACCCCTGATATATAATGTTGTTACGCGCAAAATTGAATTTATGTAATAAATATATGAATTAATGATTAATTAGCTAATACAAAAAAAAATCTACTGAGTCAATTCTTTTCATAAAAAAATCAACGATTACTTTTTTTTTCCTCTCCGTCTTAAACTTTTGTCCGCTAATGTATATATGGCAAGAGAGAGATATATATAGCATATGGCGCCGAAAACGATTTAATTTTTATCGAATCATACTGACAGTCATCAGCATCAATGGGAACAACTCGTAAGAGGGGTGTTTGTACATCGCCTGTAATATAGCTCTCGCAGATATCGGTGTATACAAACATGCTGCCTGGCATAGCACCGGTGAGAGATGCAGCCCTCTTCCGAGAATCCTAGTAGCATTGCATTAGCGGGTGATACGCCACAGTCGTGGTATCGTAGATCGTCGCATACGCGCGCCACTTCGACCTGCCTGCTCGGAAGCGATTTAAAACGCAGATGACCGGCCACATGAGGTAACTTATTTATACTCTCCAAAAGAGCATCTATACAGCGATATACAACAGATTCAACTTGGTCTCTATCTACGCGTCTCCGTAGTAAAGATTTAAACCCGAAAAATCATAATCGCCATCTTTAAAAGTTACGAGGTTTCCTACAGTAGGAACGTGTAAAACAGTCATCGCATAAGCTATTTCTACAAGAGAAACAGACCATTTTCCGTGCAAACGTATCTGACGGGGTAGTACGACAAAGAAAGAGCTATCCTTGGAGCTCATATTTACCAGGGACAGTGATTTCGAGCGTTCTTACTCTTTGTCCTCATCTTCTCTTTCGTCTTCTCAGGTGATGGAGGCACTCGTACTCGCGATAATTCTGCCTCGTAGAAAATACCGTCGATAGTCACGTTGTTCAGATCGTGTAAAATGTACAAGAATGGTTCTCGATTCACTGATATTCGTTGAATCTTGTATAACTCGTTACTTCAACCACGCTCATATCCTTTCAAGAATGCTGTTTAGCTGTGCTGACACGTACCAAGTCACCGACACTGTATTTAGGCTTATTAGTTTTTCTCGCGTTAAGCTCGTAACGCCGTGCTAAATTTTCTCGGGCTATAGCGGCATTTTCTAGGGTCACTTCGCTCCGTGGAATACTCGTTCCGTTGTGACTAGTGTCATTATAAGCATATAAAAAAATGTTGTAAAACATCAATGTAACGCTTATTTCGCATGTATGTAAAGTAACGTCACATTCGCTTTTTTATCGTGCGAATAAAGCGTTCGGCAATTGAGGCTCGTAACCCCGATATAAATCGGGGTTACGAGCAGCGCGAAAATCGATATTCTTTTTTTTGAGAATTTTCTGAAATGGAGTGCCGATAAATTCTTTGCCTCGATCAGTTTGCAATTGCTGCGGGTGACGATTATTACTGCGTGCGAGTATGCGTATGAGACCGCGGGCCACGTTTGCGCTTGTTTTGTCACGCAAAGCCTCGACCCATGCGTATTTGCTCAACACGTCCATAACAACAAGCAGATATGCGTACGCATCGTTAAACGTAGATATAGAGCGAAGATCGGCTAAATCAACCTGCCATACATCGTCTATATTACTCACGTTGTACGTACGACGGGGACATCGTCGTCGCACGAGACGATGCATGTTATATGATTCCTGTATCTCGAGCCATGGTAACCATTTTTTTTCGCTACTTTCCGATCCGCCTGGGCCAAATTTTTTACTCATGAATAGGACGCAGGATGAGCGGTGTCATAATATATTTTTTGAAGAATTTTCATAATTTTAATGATGACCAGTTAAATGGATTAATTTTTTTTTCTTTTTTAATTGTGTGGGGTATCGACATTCACTATGGTGTCGTTGGCTCTCTAATTGTGCGATGTTTTGCAATTGTTCGTCCTCTTCTTCCTCCCCCTTCGCCCCGTCGATGATGTCCTTGTCCGCCGTAAACATTAAATCTCTGTTTGAGTGTGCGGTCTCGGCCTCGTTGTTGTTGTCACTGTTGCTGCTGCAGTTACTATCACTATCGCGTGGTAAAATAAGACGCCGCTGCAGTGTCGAGGATGATGTAGGTATAGGCTTGTGTAGTAACTCGGGATTGCTGATAAATTTGCGTGGTATCTGTATCGTTCGCAGGAGTTTGGCAAAGTGAGATGGACCGATGGGTTTATCGCGTTTACTAGCTCGCATAGCATCGTTAATAAAATCGACGATATCGGAATTTGAAATTCTTCTGCCGTCTATGGAAAAAACACCGTGACGATTCCATGTCATTTTTTTTACCGACGGTGCTGCAATGCTAATTGTGAAGCAATGATCTTACTTCAGATTAAAATTGTTTTGGTATGCTATCGATAGTAAGTGTCGAGTGTTAAGTCGAGATTTAACTTTGTTCATTAAAACGTCGTCGATTTTATTCAAGTGGCTATCGAGTATTGCTACGAGGGTCGATCAATGAATAGTCTGCTTGGTAAAGAAAATCGCGTTTTTTTGGACAAAAATCTTTTTATTTCCCAACATAATCTCCTTTTAGCTCGATACACTTATTCCAATGATTTTCCAATTTTTTGATGCCCTCCGAATAATACGATTTCGGAAGGTCCTCAAAATAGGTCTCTGTTTCGGCGATGAGGTCATCTCTGGAACCAAATCTCTTTCCGATAAGCCATTTTTTCAGGTTTGGAAACAGAAAGTAGTCTGAGGGGGCCAAATCTGGAGAACACGGTGGATGCGAAAGCAATTCGTATTTAAATTCATGAATTTTGGCCATGGCAACTGGGAACGTGTGAAAGCGTGCCTCGTCTTGATGGAAGAGCACTTTTTTCCTCGCCAAGTGTGGACATTTTTTCTTCAATTCGTTGTTGAATCGGGTCAGTACGGCTGCATGGTATTCGCCATTAATCGTTTTTTTCGGCGGAAGGTAATCGATGTAGATTATGCCGCGGGCTTCCCAAGAAACTGTGGCCATGACCTTACCGGCCGATGGCACCGTCTTCGCCTTCTTCGGAGCACGTTCGGTCGGTGAAGTCTATTGTTTTGATTGTTCCTTTGTCTCTGGTGTATAGTGATGGATCCATGTTTCGTCCACGGTTACGTTACGGCGCAAAAACTCAACAGGATCACGCTTATAAATCGCCAAACACGCCTTTGAATCAGCTACACGTTCTCTTTTATGGTCGACAGTGCGCAAACGCGGCACCCATCTTGCGGATAACTTTTTCATACCCAACTGATCACTCAGGATTGAAATCACTGAGCCATATGATATGCCTGTGGCCTCAGCAATCTCACGCACTTTTAGTCCCCGATCATTTAACACCATACCGTGGACTTTTTCAATTGTTTCTCGTATGACGACCTCATTTGGACGACCTGGACGTTCATCGTCAACAATGCTCGTACGACCGCGTTTAACTTCAGCTGTCCAATATTTAATGGTTGATAACGAAGGTGCAATATCCATATAAACTTCGTCTAGCTCCGCTTTGATTTTATTGTTCGTTTTCTTTTTCAAAAACAAAAATCGAATCACTACACGATACTCAATTTTTTCCATTTTTGTAAAAACACAAAAGTTGTTTGTCTTTCGACGGCTGTCAAACGCAAACTAAACATCGCAGCAAGCTGAAACTTTGACAAAAGTCATGTCAAGTATGGCACTACTACACGTCGCTATTGATTTATTTCCTCGACCAATAGATAGCGCAAGGCCGACTATTTATTGATCGACCCTCGTATTTTTCGTTTTGATGAAATATAATATGTACAAAGTCCAACAACTGGAATTTATATTTATTTTTCACATATGTATGGCACAATTAACATCATGTTTTCTGGAATAAACCCTACTTTTACCTGCTACTGAAGCCTATTTTACTTTCCTCTCTGCTCGAGTCCAAACTAAAACCCTTTCAGGGTAATGTTAACGATAAATACCGATACAGTATGCAAAAAATGTTGGTCCTCCCGAAACGAAGGAAGTTAGATAACTACCCGTATTCACTTAATTCATTCGTGAGAACTCCCAGAAATTGACCGATTTGTGGCTCATACTCGTTGCCACCGGGTCGACTCACGTAAATACAGGAGTCCGTACCGCAGTACAATATTCGCTGCCCAAGCCCCTCAAGATAACTGTATAGATTTAGGCGAACATGTGCCGTCGTGTATGCTGCAATCACGGCGTTTGTTGTCGGGGATGGTTGGATATCATCGCGGTTGCTTACATAGCTCACATACATAATCTTGTGACTAGCCGGTAGCATTCCTGTCACCTCAATTCTTGGACTCGTTAGTAAATTCATTAGCTCCGAGCGCGTGAAAACGATAACGGTTTTTGAGAGGCTCTCGCGTTGACCAAACTTTCCCCAGAATGAATTAAGCGCCAATTTTGCGAGCGAACATAAACCCGGATTTGACTGCAAAGCACTTCGCTCGAGATATACACCCTCAGATTCCTTGTATAACGCTATTAAACGCGCTTTTTGTTCGTCATCGTTACACTCTGGTGGCGGTCCACTTCCCTCATGTTTTATTTTTAGGAAGGTATCGATGTACTCGGCAAAAGACCGCCTCGTCGTGTTGTCGAGTCATACTGCGTAACGACGAATTGCCAAATTTCATCGATACGCGTCACCTTATATCCGAGTGACACAGCTTTTCTCAGCTCGTCCACGATCCATGTGCTGTCAAACGCTCCTTCAGTCGTGTCATCGTATGTGCAGCTCCCGGCTGTGTCCATGTCTGTACAGCACGTTCTACACGGGGGGCACAATAGTTTCCCATGCATGCGAACAGGCAGTACTGGCATATACAAATCGCGAAGAGCTACTACGGTGCACGTCACGAGACCCTCGATGAGACTTAGATCGTTTTCAACGAATTCTCGACACTCGTCACCACGTGCAATTTCGGATGTCCAACGGGATTTTTTCCATTTTTACACACCCATGGATACAGGGAGCACACATCTACATAGCGCATCTGCTCTGCATTCGCAACATCGTACAAACTTATAACATTTTCGACCGCCAAAGAATGCATCGCGTGGTTCGAGAGGCGCCTGCTTGACCATGGCGTGATTTTCCACGAATAACGACATTTCCTCGTTATTCTCGAGTACTCTGTAAAAATTGCATTCCTAAATTTTCATTTCGATCTGAATCGCCCGGAAATAAGAACGGTACGCTCGTATCGCTCATCCATTGTATCACCGAATTACATTCGAGCATCTCCATTTACGCGATAACATCGCGGACATCAATGCTAAAAGCAGCTGTGAAATTGAAGACCGTGATGGACCCCTGACTGCACGTAGTATCCGTCGACCGCCGGTAGGCCGGTCGGAGGACGATACTCTCTCGTGCGTCTAGCACGAGCGATAACGCAGTTGCGCTTACGCTTGAGCCATACGAGACATACGACGACTTTGCGTGACTGCTCATCGCCCCGGCGGTACCCACCTAGTGGTAACACTGCAATGCGATCTTTCTGTAAAAAATTTTTTCGAAATTCTCTCATACATGCTGATGCTATCGTGCATGCTCCTGTAAAGGGGCACACGCTTCCGCAACGTATAAGTAACTCTCGAAAACCTAGACACGCGCGTCTCAAAATCGTAGAATCTGTGCGACAATATTGCACAAACTCCGCCGCAAAATCAAATTTATATTCGGCGCGACTCGATTCTTCCTCACACTATTTTAAAAATTGCTCGCGATCCTCTGAGAACATGGTATCGGGTGAGTAAAAATACAGAGCCGGCAGAGGATCTGTGTAATTCCGATATTCCGGTGTGTCAAATAAATGCGGAAATGTACATTTTGCCACCTCATCCGCAAAACCATGGGCTTTAGGTAAAACGCTAAGAGCTATGGGTAAATAGTTTAGACTATTTTGAAAAACGACATCGCCAATCTTCATCGAGACAATCTTCGTACCATTCATAATCAGAGAGGGCAATTGTGTTTTTTGTACTTCGATTAAATACCGTAGAATAAACTGCGCGTTGAAACCTCCTGCATTATGAGCAATACAGATGGTCTTTTTAAATTTTTGCGATAATGACAATTTCACGAGCTCCCCAACAGGATCATCGATAAAAACGAATTCACGTTTACCACAGTCAGCGTAATCGGTCTCTATATCTGTGATATCCAGACATGTCGTATATACGCATTGTGTAAAACATAAATTTGGCTCGTGAATTCGTGCGATTTATCATCGTGCAATTGTTCGTGTTGTCGCGTCTCAAGATCATGAAACAAAAATCACCCAAGAACGAATGATTACAGTCTGTGCAATACTTAGGCTGCGAGACTCTATTGCCGTTGCAATAAGTAGATTTACATCGAGCACGTTGATAGCTACAGCGATGCTCGAGTACTCGATTGCACTTGGAATTATACTGTGTGCAGAACCCCTAACTACCTAGCGCCCGAGCGAGATTTAATATTGGCTGATTGTGATGAGAATGTTCGTAATAAAGAATAAAGAGGGAATTATTAGTTTTACCTATTGCAGAGAGTACGGATTTCCACCCATCGTACAGAGCCGGAACGCGTTTTCCGAAGATGAGAAATTCATAAACAACAATCGCTATACCCTCGCGAACCAAGTACTCTTGAAAGAGTTGAATGTCGCGCACACCGCCCCCTCTAGACGGTGTCGTTACCCTTGCATTACGCGTTAACTCTACGGCTGCAGTATATTGCCCTTTCCGAATTTGACATCATCGTCTGTGTAGCTCGCCCGTACGAATTTGACCGCAATCGGCATGCGCTCGGGCTGTGACAAGGGATCGTTGTAGATACGAATCATCGCTATTACTTATGCGTAAAATAGACTTTTTTGCTATAGACTCGTGTGTAAGCCTAGTGCCCACACCGGCGCCTTCGACGCCTCGTACTATACATGTCGTCATGCTACATGTACCAGCGTCTATTCGAAACTCGCGCGTGCTCTGAGCTACACTAGTAATTAGTCGCCATATGTCGTCAGGAACTATGTCACGAGCTGGACAAAATGATAGGCATACAGGTCCTTACTCGAAATACGGCACGCTCAGAGCCATACCCACATAATCATGTCCTTCGCCCGTTTCTGTAAGACGTGTGAGAACATCTCGTACACCGCCCTCGAATCAAGTCAGATGATCAATTCCGTCCGGTGGCTGATGAAAATAAAAATCTGTATCCCGACCCTGCATCCTAAAGCATGGATAATATCGGCTATGCTCATTGTCGATACCGAAAGGTTCACCAGGAAGCAAAATATCACCTCCCCGTATAGCAGTCCTTCCATCGCCAGTCTGTCCACCTGCAAGCATAATTAAACCATTTAATTGAATTTTTTATTTCGCTTAATTAAATTTTTTGTTTGTCGTTAAGCATATAGTATGTATATAAATTGTATAACGTAAGAATGACGAACTTATATTTGTTTCTAGTCTTCAAATCCATTGACTGCACCCGAGAACCGCCGACGCATTTCGTAAACCAACTCGATAGTCGGCGGTCTCGGCACAGTGAATCGTGCTAAGCGAAAGACGTTTGAGTCCGACTCTTACCCTGTTTTTTCATTTTTAGTCTTATTATCCTCGTAAATTTTTAATTTTTGTCAGCGTAATTGTAATTATTGTATTAAAAGCTTATCTGAATCTACCGGGTCTTCGTCCTCCTCCTCCTGCTCCCGTTCTCCTTCTTCTTTTTCTTCTTCTTCTTCTCCTTCGACTTCTTCTTCTTCTAATTCCTCGTCGTCTGTATTGCTATTGGTATCATCGCTTGAACTGTATAGTCGCGATGGACCTGCGTCGGCTCCATTTGGTTGGCTCGCAGGACCGACAATGAAAAGACTGTTTGTTGGCTTATACCCGCAGAACGGCTGGGTAAAATTTATCCAACGATTCCCTGCGGTGCTCTCACCATTGTTATCCCTGCTATGATAATCTGAATCGGTTCAACCCTCCTCATTGAAATCATAG
>OZ012707.1:18060426-18118148 GCA_963942595.1 Cylloceria caligata | reverse complement strand
GGTAGCCGAGGACAGACAATTCGGCCAGTTATTGTACCCAACGAAATCGAGGGAATACCGTAAATCGAGCATTTAAAATCACCAACAAAATATATACCACGATAGGTTAGGGATATAGACTGATAAATAGGATCTACAATTACGGCATCTGATGGAAAATATAAAATTACATTAAATTATACGAGGACCAGCCTTGACATATGCTACCTATGCAAATGCACTCCAAGTGCATCTCGCCGACGCCGGACTGCAGCGGCGGTCAAGCGAGCCAGCGAGTAGGCCTTCACGGGAACCGCAGGCGTGAGCTCCATTCCTACCACAGGTTCTATGACGTAGGAAGCGTATATCGATCGGCGAAATAAATATCTGAGGACAGTAAGATTTTCATGAGCGGGAATCGGCAAGTTATCGATCGTACGTATACTCAGGTAAGATATCCAGCAAATACGGCAGGTTATACAAATTATCGACCAACACTAATATAGTAATATCACTCAAGAGCGAATCGTATTATATTGCAAATTAAAATTCTCCGTTTCTGCGTACACGATTATAGAGGCATGCAAGAGCCCGGAAATAAGCATTTCTGAGGCACGTGGTAGCGCCAATTCTTTATGTGGTTTCTTTCAATTTTTCAATCCTCTTGGTACGCTCATCGGTGATCTCTCGTGCTGCTTGGATCTCAGCCATTATCTCCTGCGTTCTTCTTTCAAGTTTTTCCGTGGTCACCCTCTGGCCAGCGACCTACTGCTGAACATAATTATGCGTCACTTCCTGGTCCTCACGCAACCTTTGTTGTGTCTCCTTAATCTTCCGATCCGTTCTGTCCGTTACGGCCGTAATTTCCCCCTCGAGTGCATTTTAGCGGACTCCCGCAACCCACCTATTTTCGCCCAGCACATATCCCTCATCTCTTGCTGTGTACGAATTACCTCGTCGTGGTTCTTATCAATCTTCTCCTCCATCCTCTATAGAAGCTGTACACTCCGGCCTACCTCAACTGGATTTGGCAAGATGGTCGTAGTTCTGTCAGGCGGTTTCGGTGTAGTGCACTTTTTTCTCCAAAATTTCCACCTTCATCATTCGAAAATTTATCTGATATATTCACTACGTCCCCTAACCATCCGATTTCTGATAATCGACCAATGTCTTGCCGATCTCTCTGTCGCTGATCCTCCAGCAGGTGTTCCGCTGTGGTGGACTCCCAGATATATGTTCGATCGACGATGCTAGCGGCCCTCTCCATCCTGCGACGCTCCTCCATGCTCTTCATCATACGAATTTCCGTCGAGAGATTCTTATCTCAGCCTGTAGCCATTCTTTACTCCTTACACCGAATTTATTTACCTTCCCCGCGCCCTACTTTACCTCCGCAGTCTTTCTTATCTGTGTTCGAGTGCCTGTTCGGGCGCCAAATGTAACGGTATCTACCCGTTAATATAAATTTTTTATCCTTTCAGGGGAAGAGTTCGGGCTCGAACACAAAATAACTGGTTTAGACTTTTGAGGTAGGTATAAGTACGGTTTAATTTGAACAAAGTACTAATGATATTTCGGTTTTCGGCTTTGTGTCGTCGTTTACAAGTACAATAAGTTTCCCCCTTCGATTTCGTAGACCAAGGTTCCACGATCTTCTTTATCTTCGCTCGTCTGGCTTTCTGA
Source organism: Cylloceria caligata (assembly GCA_963942595.1). Lineage (NCBI taxonomy): Eukaryota > Metazoa > Arthropoda > Insecta > Hymenoptera > Ichneumonidae > Cylloceria > Cylloceria caligata. The sequence continues at coordinate 18,116,486 of OZ012707.1, read as the reverse complement.
TATCGCGTTTTCTCGGACGGCAGCGAATTCGAGAACCAAACGGAATCGGATTATCCGTCTTCTTCAATATTTTACGGGCCGTTGGACGCGTCGTCTGCTATGCCTCGAAACCCGTTGCTGGCGTGCCTGTCAACTGTGATGTATGCTGAGTCCATGGGCGCGTCACCTCAATCTCGGTAAAAGTGGAAAATTGTGGATTTCTACTTAGTTCTTTGCGTGTATCCCATCCGAGAAGTGCTTGTGCCGATTCTGTTGATCGTTTCCGTCCCTTTTTGTAGTAATGAGACCCATGAGTCGCGAGTTATCCCTGTTTTATACCGTGATGTATTCACACTTAATTATGTTTAAAAGTGGTTTTATTTATTGATTCATTAACTATGTGGAACTCTTGAACTGCGCGAAACGGCTTGACGCCTTGAGTGGTTCCAATTGGATGTCCAAAGCTGGGTAAGTTGTTTTTCCTTCTTCGCTTGATAGTTAGCTGAAACGCTTCAGTCCGCTGTACTCTTCTATCCCCTATATATAATTTATAGAATTATATAGAATTTGTATTATATACCTGTACATAGAATTTATTTTCTTCTATCCCTTTTGTCGTAAAGCCTCTAGCTCTCCTCGTATAGTTGTCTTCCTTGCAAAGTTCACTCAAAAAGTATCTCTCCTCTATGAGAGTATGTCTTTCTGGCGCGTCGCGATTATCTATTTTACAATCACATTTCTCGACCGCTATATTAGATCTATTATTATCATAGATTTCCTTATCTCCTACATCATTTTTAACTCGGCTTCTGCTAAAGATTCTCTGTTTTGTCGCTGTATTCCTTATCTTCTAAATTCGTAGGTCCTACTTAATCGTTACTTAATCCTAGTTCCTAATTAATCAGGGATTTCCTCTTTTATTGGCTCGATGGCTCCTTTCTTCTAACTTCCTCAAAATTCCGTGCTTACCGGCTTAATTTATGCACCCTATTGGTGTCATAAATTTTGTTCGCTTCTACCGGACAATGTTCTTGCTTACTCTTGTGTTTCACTAGTGGTTGAGACTTTTTTACTATTCGTTAGGCAGATGTTCATCTAGCATCGTTTTGTGCTTCTGCATTTCCTTTTATATCCTGCTCCCCGCCTCCTGCCCCTTTCTCACGCCTTACTTGTAATTTTTTAATTTAACATGGTTTCCTCAATTTTTCAGATTACTGTCATCGCGCTACCGGCCTTCCCCTCGCCAGGTTAGCTGGTCACTGACCTGCGGTTTTTGACGGCGAGAGAATTCCGAAGGCGTGACATCAGATGTTTACGCTTAACTCTGCTCCGATTCGACGACCGAGTATCCGCATTCTCCAGCGCGTTTAGAACTAATCTATCCTATTGTAGAGATTCAAAGTAACGATGCTGGATATGGAGTCTGACTCTGTCACAATATATAAATATTGGGTCTGGAAAAAAGTTCGTAGCGTTTTTCCCGATAGATGGCATCAATTGCAAATAAGTCCGGAAACACAAATCGCAGCGACACCACTAAACGCTCGTTGGAAAAGTGACACTTCGAGTGTTACTTTGAGTGTATAAATATCGAAATTGGTGCAGTGGTTGGAAAGTTGTTTGCGTTTGAGAATTGAGAAAAGTAATGAAAAATTGCGCTTTATTTTGCAATAATATTACGACAATGGAAGAACGCTGCGCAGGCTTGTGAAAAAAATTGTGCCCTGTACCGTGAAGGTACTTTATCAAAATCTGCTGCGCGGAAATGGTTCGCTCGCTTTCGTTCTGGTAATTTTGATGTGAAAGATGAGTCACGCTCTGGTCGTCCAATCACTGAAAAAGCTGATGAAATTCTTGAAAAAGTCCAGCAAGATAAGCATATCAGCTGTGTCGATATTGATATGGAGCTATGCATTGACTACAAAACTGTTTTGAACCATTTACACAAAGCTGGCTACAAAAAGAAGCTCGATGTATGGGTTCCTCATGAGGTGAGGGCGAAAAACATGATAGACTGAATTAACATCTGCGATGCGCTGCTTAAACGCAATGAAATCGAGCCATTTCTGAAACGTGTCATAACCGGTGATGAAAAATGGATCACGCACGACAATCGGAAGCGTCAAAGACCGTGGACAAGGGATGATGAGCCGTCACAAGCGTTCGCGAAGCCAGGATTGACGGCGAAAAAGGTGATGCTGTGTGTGTGGTGCGACTGGAAGGGAATCGTCCACCATCAACTACTTCCAGTTGATCAGACGATTGATTCTTAACTCTACTGTGGACAACTAGAGAGATTACGCCATGCAGTTGAAAGAAAACGGCCCGAATTGATTAATAGGAAATGTGTTGACTTCCATCATGACAACGCCTGACCACACAATTTTTTGATGACCCGTCAAGAATTGTGAAAGCTTCGTTGGGAAATTTTCATGCATCCATTGGATAGTCCAGATATAGCACTCTCTGACTATCACTTATTCCGATCTCTGAAGAACTCTCTCAATGAAATTAAGCTGCTTTCAAAAGAAGCCTGTAAAAACCACTTGATTCAGTTTTTGAACCAGAAACCACAGAAGTTTTTTACCGATGGCATCATGACTCTAGCTGCAAAATGGCGAAACATTGTCGATAATAATGGAGCATATTTGGTTTAAATAAATTCATTTTGACACTATAAGAAAACCAGTTAAATTTTACTAAAAAAGACGCCACGAACTTTTTCCCAGACCCAATATATATAAATTTTCTTTGTTAATCCGAACCCCTTCTTTAATTAAGAGAATCGGTCGCAATATAAATATTGACATTGATCAGTTGCACAGAAATGGGAGGATTTTTGAGTTATATATATATGTTATATAAGTAGTATGTATACACCTTTGCTCCATCCCACTGCTATCCGCACTCCTTCCCCACCACGTGGCTACCTCCACCGCCGCGCTACCCATTCTGCTTAACCAGTGTCGGTAAATTGGAGATGGTAAAGTGAGGTGGTGTAATAGGAATGGAATTAAACAACTAAATAAAAAGAAAAACATTTTACTAAAAATTCCATTTATTTCATATGATAAAAAGAAAAATAATAACAAGAAAACCCAGGGCTTTTAATAATTAGAAATGCGGTGAGTCAGAGATACGTCACATCTTCGGAATGTTCCCTCACTGCCGAAAAACAGCGGGTCAGCGACCAGCTGACCTCGCTCGAGCAGTGAGAGGAACGGCAGGACACGGTGGCGGGGAATCTGAAACAGACAAAATTACATAAGATATTGTTATGAGAGGAGACAGAATAAGAGAGTGGGAAAGGTGTGTGGAGGATATACGTATAAGGCGACTGCGAAAAGAGAGAGCTCTTCTTCACCAGTCAATTCATCTATCGAAAAAGAACTCTTGTGCGCAACAGTAAAACTTTGAGATATCTAGAAATTTTACATAAAAACCAAGGATTTGGATATAAGAGGGTGCGAGTTAGCCCATTAATATTTTGGAAATTTCAGAAAGAAAGAGAAATGCAATTAAAGTGAGTGGAGAGACTAACGAGAAACTAAGAGTAGAATAAAACAGAATCGAACCGCAGAAAGTAAGAAAATAATTCTGACCTAAACAAAGAACAGAAAGTCGGAATCATTAAACCATAGAAATAGAGTTAGCTTAAGAGCATTAAGAAAAATATTATAAGGAAGATGTTTGAGAAGTTCTTGGATGTTATTGGAAAGACCTGTGAATGTATTGAAAATTATGAGGCTTCACTCACAACAGAAAAAAAAGAAACCAGACACATACCAGGTGTATGCATAAGTTTTTTCCGGTTTTTTGGTAAAAAAAACACGTAATTTTCAAGGGAAATTAATTTTTGTTTTATTCAAAATATTGGCCATCGGCTTCTACACATTTCGCCCATCTTTCAGGTAACTTATGAATACCATGCCAGAAAAACTGCTTGTCTTTTGCGGCAAACCATTCGTCGAGCCATTTTCCAACTTCCTCGAAATTGCTGAAGTGCTGCTCTGGGAGCGCGTGCCCCATTGATGCGAAGAGGTGATAGTCAGATGGCGCCAGGTCTGGCGAATACGGCGGGTGCGGAAGGATGTCCCATCCAAGCGATTTCAAGGTGTCTTTCACTGCTTTTGCTGTGTGAGACGGCGCATTGTCGTGTAACAAAATCCACCCATTTACCGAGGGGCCCATTTACCGAGTTTATTGATCTTCCCCATTACTCGTAAACGTCTGCTGATTGTTTATTGTGACACATGTAATGCTTCTGCTAATTGCCGTTGAGTTTGAGTTGGGTCATCATCCAATAACTCCTGCAATTGCTCGTCTTCGCATTTTTGTGGTTTACCAGAGCGCTCACTGTCTTTCACATTGAAATCACCACTTTTAAATTGTCGAAACCATGTCTCACATGTTCTAATCGATGGAGCGTGTTCACCATATGTTTCTACCAGCAAACGTTGACTTTCAGCAGCCTTTTTCTTTTGATTAAATAAGAAAAGCAATGCGTGCCGCGAATGTTCTTTTTCAGGCACAAAACTCGACATGATCACTGAACGATAAAACAAAGACGCTAGTTTTTGGCGGACTCAACTTGTGTGCGTTTGTAGGTTAATGTCAGACGAACAAAATGACGTATGTGTCAAATTAATACGCTGAGTACTTTTCGCTGGCGCCATCTCTTAGTTAAACCGGAAAAAACTTATGCATACACCTGGTAGATGTTAAATTAGAGAAATTGGTTCATTACACCTTCCGCATTTCAGTACAAAATTACTCAACTCAGAAAACATACCAAATACGAAAATAGAATATAAAAGAATTGGAATTTTGATTTTAAGGCAATTTTGAGTAACACTCAATTATATCAATTGAGTGCTGTCTTTGCAAAGTGCTTGAGTAGCACACAATTGTATTAATTGTGTGCTGTATCTAATGAGTGGCGTGTCTGCGGTGCAGCCAGTGCTACGGACCATGCCACGCAATGAGATATATGAGTGCGTAGATGAATTTAATGCCTGTCAACAAATACTCAATGTTATGGCGAAATAGAATTTACAGATAGTGAGTGCTAGCACAAGCAAATCTGACAATTAAGTGAAATTCTACTATGACAGGCTGTAATGCAGTCTACGCTGAAGAGCACTGAAATGTGAGCTTGAGGATGCACAAGATGATTAGAATAAACTCACAACACTTTTCCAGCAAGTTTAATTGGGAGAAAGTGCAGTGAATTGGTAAAACACACGCAATTATATTAATCGAGTGTGCCACAGGTTTAGTGAAAACGTATACAGCCCACGCTGCAGAGCACGCCACAGTGTGAAACCTTTATGTTGATGTACCGATGTATATAAATCTTCTCACCGTCAGTGACTTATGTTAAATTCTGACGGTGTACTCTTCACTTAATTTGAGTCCTGGTGAGCAATAAAGAGTTCAGATGATCCGGTGTAGAAAGCGAAAATTGTCCGAGCCTTGCAAAATGTGTGCGCTGTTCGAGCAGGTTTTTACGTAAGTGCCGAAATATTCAATATGGCTGCCTTTTATGAAAACGACGTTGTGCGCTGGAGTCAAATCAGTGAGGTAGCCGGTGAGCGATGCCGAAGTCAAGCGAGAGAGACAACCTCTCGCTGCATGCGGCCTGCTTGAGAGGCACGACTTCGGCTCAGCGAAGCACAGCCTCGGCTATCTCCATCATAGCTGAGAGCAGCATGCTACCTAGCAGCAACAGGTCGACGCACGGCGAATATCTATCGCCGTTCGCCAGCTGATTCTCCAAGAGAAGATTTATTAGAATAATTGAAAATAAGTAGGATAATAGTTTGTAAGAGGAATTGTTAGCGCGACGCATCGGCCAAAGCGAAAGACCTTTTATAAGCACCAAGAGGGTTCTCAACAGAATCTGGTGAAAGAAAATAGCAGTGGGACGCAGAAAAAGAAGGAATAGAAATCTCCAACTTATAAGAAAATTATAACACAAATTAACGGTACGATAGACTCAAAATACTGTAATAAGTCTCCGCACCAAGAAGAGAGAGACTCTTGGAGTTAATTTTTGGAAAAGAGCCAGGAACATTAGTTAGTAAGAGAAATTAGGGGCTCACTACCCAACCGGTCCACAGTGGGGCCGATTCCCGAAAAGCTGGTCAAAGGTCGAAAAATGAAGTTTCATTTTATAGGATTTAGAGTACATAGGTGGATAGAGTAATGTTTAAAGAATATAATGGAACATTTTATTAGGGCTAGCGAAGTATACCTGGCAAGTATAAGCCAGTACAAAAGAGACCTTCGCGCAAGTAATAGCTCGATCGTTCGAGCTCATATTCAAGCGTCATATTAAAAAATTCGTAGAAAATCGTAAAATTGGTGTTTCTTCATTATGCAAAAGGGAGGTTTCAGGTTGAAGAAAGTAGTTTATTATCATATGCGTCGAAAATTATAACAGATACATATAAATTAATAGCTAAACAATGTCTAAAGTAGAAAAAAATGGAAAATTATGTGCAATCATTTTAGAAAAACAGGGAAAAAGTTAAAAGTTCCGCAGTGTTCCGCAACGAAACAAGTTTCAAAGTAAAGTTTGTACTGTTATGTAACAAAATTAGTAAAAATCAGCTGCAGCTAGCTGCAACTTTGTTTTTAGTGCACATTTGAATATAAAAAATTACAAATTCACATTAACCACTTGTTGCACGTTTTTTTTAAATGAATATAATTTTGTGAAACTTGTTACTCGGGGGTTTTTGGGGTCGCTGAATACGAATCCGGTGTCAAAAAAACTAAATTCAAAATGGCGGATCCAATATGGCGGACGCAATTTTCGAAATCGATTGGATTCGCTTGAAACTTGTTACTTGGAGGTTTTGGGGGTCGCTGAATACGAATCTGGTGTCAACAAACCAAAATTCAAAATGGCGGATCCAATATAGTGGGCGCAATTTTCGAAATCGGTCAGATTCGCTTGAAACTCGTTACTCGGGGGTTTTTGGGGTCGCTGAATACGAATCCGGTGTCAAAAAAACAAATTTCAAAATGGCGGATCCAATATGGCGGACGCAATTTTCGAAATCGGTCGGATTCGCTTGAAACTTGTTACTCGGGGGTTTTTGGGATTGCTGAATACGAATCCGATGTCAAAAAACAAAATTCAAATTAGCGGATCCAATACGGCGAACATAATTTTTGAAATAAAACCACCATTTTTAATTTTCCCTGGTTCTACATGCCTACTTTTGTTCACAAACTTTCAATTCACGGTTCTGAAATAATACAATCTGCTTTATTGCCAATCGGACAAATGTCTGAAGATGCACAGGAGTCTTGTAATAAATTTAAACTCCTGTCCCTCGAATGTACTCACACACACACACACACATACATGCGCGCGCGCGCGCGCATGCACACACCCCCATTCTCTCGGCGGGACGTCTGAAACCCCTACGTGGCGCGTCCCCAGGTGGCGGATAGGGGGAGGCCCTCTGTATGGATATATAGTAGGTATGGATATAGATATATCTATATACATATGAATATACATTATATATATCTATGTGGATATAGATATGGATATGGATGTAGATATATATATATATAGATATAGAGGGTAGGAGGCAATTAAAATACCTCCCGTGGACCAAACAGACACGGGGAAGAAACCTCGACAACAAATCACCATAGGAAGTCCATTAAAGAATGTACCGATTAGGGTGCAGAACCCCAGTACCGGCGTCCGGCGAGGGTGTGCAAGCGGGCCCCGGAACGTCGTCATCGAACGACCGCAGTACTACGGGAGTGGATAACTTGGCTCCCGCAGTATCAAAAGCGACAAGACAGGAACCAGAACCAATGGTTCTTGGAGAACATCAAGATGCTGCTGTCAGTGGCGAGGGCGTACCGACTCAAACAGCAGACGTGAAGAATCAGGCACATGAAAGACTCGGAGACCTGATCACAAAACTTCACGATTTCATGAAAGATAAGAAAAATATCCACCATGAAGCTAAGAGGATGGTTGCTTCCGTGAAAAGCGCATACAACAACCTCCACGAGTTGGAAACGCCCACTAGTGCAAATCCGAATGAGCCTAGATCCCCACTGGTGACCAAAATCACAGGGACGCAGACCACACCGTCTATCAATAAACCGCGAATTGTAAACGTGGGACAGGACACTACAAGAACACCCGGCCAACGAGGTGCACAAGATAAGAAGAGGAAGCAACGCACTCCACATGCAACGGAGACAAAAGTGGCAAAAAAGAAGAATAAATGGGATCAGGCACGGGTAACAGCATCTCGCCCGGAATTGAGCAAGGCACCAAAACCCAACGATGAACAGAAGCGCAGTGATGGACCGAAGGCAAACGAACTAACATCCCTCCAAACGTGGAATGGCAAGAGGTTGAGGAAGCCTCGCAAGCCACGAAGGCGGCCTCCGTTACCGAACGCTCTTATAATTAAAAGGACAGGGGAAGACCTGACCTACGCCCAGATTCTTGGCAGGGTCAAGGCAGACCCAAAACTTGAAGTAGCCGGAACCATAGTGAGTAAGACCCGTAGAACAGCGGCGGGCGATCTCATCCTCATTCTGAACAATGGAACTAGCCCCACGGAAACAGCTGAGATGTGCTCGGCGATCGGTGATGTGCTCGGTGAACAGGCGGCGGTCACGAGCAGATTGCAGGAAACAAGCATCAAAATTAAGGATCTTGTTGAAGTCACGACACAGGAGGAAACTCGCGAGAGGCTCGCACAGCATCTTAGTGTTGGAGTGGAGACGCTGAAGGACTCCATCAAGAGCTTACGAAAAGCCTATGGAAGATCGCAGACCGCGGTAGTGAGACTAGCCACTGATCTAGCGAAGGAAATCGTGGAAACAGGAAAGCTGCGCATTGGATGGGTTGTGTGCCGGATCCGGGAGCAACTAAAGCCCACCAAGTGTTACAAGTGCTGGCAGTATCGATACTTAGCGCGAAACTGCACAGGACAGATTAACAGATCCGGTAACTGCATAAAATGCGGGAAAAATGGTCACAAGATCGACAAGTGTCAGGGAGAGGCGCACTGTGCGGTATGCGAAGAAAGAGGTGGCGAGAACTATAGGCACATAGCCGGCAGCATCAAATGCCCAGCGTATACGCAGGCACTCCAGAGGCTCACTCAAAAACGACGATGAAGATTTTGCAGCTTAATCTCAATCACTGCGAAGCTGCACAGGATTTACTCATGCAAACCATGCGGGAAATGAAATCGGACGTGGTGGTACTTTCCGAAATATATAAGACGCTTCTTGGAAAACCCTGGGAGACTGACGAGACAGGAAAGGCCGTGATTTGGTCCTGCAACAAATGTCCCACCCAGGAGACGATGAAAGTCCGCGAAGCTGGCTTCGTGAGGGTGAAAGTCGGTGGCATTCATCTTTACAGCTGCTACGCACCCCCTAGCCTGCGAATCGATGAATTCGAGAAACTTCTTGACAGGCTGAGCAGAGATGTCCGAGGCCGCTGCCCTGTAGCAATAGCTGGAGACTTTAATGCATGGGCCGTTGAATGGGGCAGCTTAGAGACCAACGCGAAGGGCCGAGCCCTCTTGGAGGTCATAACGTCTTTGGACTTGGTTCTGTTGAACAGTGGCAACTCCCCCACGTTTTGTAAGGGTGAAGCAAGTTCAATAGTGGATCTGACTCTTATCAGCAGCGGGCTCGCAAGGGATAATATCAGCTGGAGAGTCACAGACATGTACACTAATAGCGATCACTGTGCGATCACGTAGGAAGTACATCACGGTCGGGTTAAAGAGCCGCGGCTGACCAAAACAAGTGTGAGAAGTTGGAGAACAAGCATGTTTGCGGGCGATCTGTTCCGGCTAGCGTTGCAGAGTGATGTCGTCGAAGACGGTGACGTAGAAAAGCAAGTGGAAATTGTCATGGAAAGGGTAGCCAACGCGTGCGATGCTACGATGCCAAGGAAACGAGACACAAACCAACACCCTCCGGTGTATTGGTGGAATGACTCGATAGCCACACTTCAGATTAAATGTAACAAAGCGAGACGTCTAGCTCAACGGGCGCGTCGGAAAGCTACGTTCCAGGCACTGGAGCAGAAGCACAAGGAAGCGCTAGCAAGGCTCCGCAAAGCCATCAAGCGCAGCAAGAAGAAGGGGTTCGATGAGCTACTCAGCGAGGTGGACGACAATCCATGGGGTAGGCCGTACAAGCTGGTAATGACACGGCTGAAAGTCCAGTCATTGCCGACACCTACGTGCCCCGACCTCCTGCGAAAGATCGTCTCAACGTTGTTCCCACAGCAACAAGAGCATGAATACCGACTGGACCTAGAAGAAGAGAAAGTCATACCACCTGTCATGGACGACGAGCTGGCCAAGGCCTGCGCCAAAGTAGGGACAAGCAAGGCACCAGGCATGGATGGGATACCAAACATCGCCCTCAAGACGGCTATAAGCGCAGCACCGGAGATGTTCCTCACGTTGGACAATAAGTACCTCAAGGAAGGAGTTTTTCCAGCCCAATGGAAATGGCAGAGGCTCGTACTGCTGCCTAAGGGAAAGAAGCCACCTGACGAACCCTCGTCCTATCGCCCACTATGCATGCTAGACACAGCAGGAAAAATCCTCGAGCGGATAATCCTCAACAGACTGAAGACGGCGATTGGTGACTCCCGGGCCGATAACCAATATGGATTTCGCAAAGGTCGCTGTACGCTCGACGCGGTGAGCCTAGTGGTGGACATCGCCAAGCGAGCCATAGCGGGGTCGCGCTGGAAAAAAGGAGCAAAACAGTACTGCTTGGTTGCCGCATTGGACATCAAGAATGCTTTTAATTCAGCACGTTGGGACTGCATTTGGAACGCTCTCAACTCGATGGAAGTACCGCAGTACATTAAAAAGATACTAATGAGCTACTTGAGTGACCGATTACTGCAGTACGACACGGAGGCTGGTTCACAAAAGTACAAGGTCACTGAGGGTGTCCCCCAAGGCTCGGTACTGGGGCCGCTGCTCTCGAACGTAATGTACGACGTACTCTTGAAACTCGCACAATTAGACGGGGTGAAGCTAGTCACTTTCGCGGATGATGCAGCTATTGTAATAACGGCAGAATACCTGGAAGAATTGGAAGTAATCTTTCATGATACGTACGCACAGATCCACGGGTGGATGACGTTGGTCGGACTTACGTTGGCCGAACACAAAATCGAGGCGGTTTTAATCACGAGCAGGAAGGCCATAGAGACAGATTCACGGTAGGGGAGCACAAAATCATATCGCAGCCGTATATTCGGTATCTTGGAGTGATGTTAGACGCGAGACTTGACTTCAAGCACCATATTGAGCAAGCTAGTAACAAAGCTGGTACTGTCGGTGCAGCTCTATCACGGCTCATGCCGAACATTGGGGGGCCGAGACAGAAGAGACGAGCACTGCTAGCGTCAGTGAGCACCTCGGTCCTAACCTACGCGATAGCGATCTGGGCAGAGACATTGGAAGTCGAAGAGTGCCGGAAGAAGTTGGCTACAGTGTACCGACGGAGCGCACTGAGAGTAGAATGTGGATACCGCACTGTATCGGATGATACCGCGTGCGTAATTGCAGGGATGGTTCCCGTCAAGATACTGCCAAGAGAGAGGCAATTGTTGTATCAACAGAAAGCAACAACACCAATGCCGCCAAGGGAGCTACGCACCCAAGAACGGCAGAGAAGCCTTGACCGCTGGCAAACCGTACGGGATACTTCAGAGAAGAGACGTTAGACACACCGACTCATACCGCGAGTGAGCAAGTGGGTGAACCGAAACCACAGAGAACTCAACTTTTATCTTACACAGATGTTATCCGGACACGGATGCTTCCGAGCGTACTTATTCAGATTCAAACTTGATGAGTCGCCGGAGTGCCCACTGTGCCGGAAGGTACCTGAAGATGCAGAACATGTCTTCTTCCATTGCCCGCGCTTCGGCGCATTCCGCGCTGAAGTAGAAGATGCATTAAGCTCGGATATAACCCCGGAAAATGTCGTCGACGCAATGTTGGCTACCCCAGCAAGTTGGGATGCGGTCAGCACATTCGCAGCGGCGGTCAGGAAGCAGTTGAGAAGACAAGTTCTGGCCAGAAGAAACGAAGAATAACAACTGAAGCAGTAAGGAAGAGCTACGGCTGAGACCTTCCCTACCGAAGTAGTACCTAACAGCGGTCCCGGGGGGAAAGAAAAGTCAGAGGCATGGAGACGGGTTTTTAGCTGGTATAACATTGAGTCCGGCACACGGGGAAGCACGTGCTTCCCTACGGTGCATAAAGCATTTTCCCGTCTCCTCGGGAAAAAAAAACACACACAGGGGGACGTCTGCATCCCCTATGTGGCGCGTCCCCAAGTAGCGGATCGGGGAATCCTCGCTCGCAAGAGAGGGTAAGGCTGTAATAAAGTAAGCCTCGTGGACCAACAGATCACGGAAAATACGATTACGGTGCAGGGGTCCGGATCCCCAGTACCGGACTCTGGCAGGGGTTTGAGCGCGGGCCCCGGGACGTCGTCGTCTAGTGACCGCAATACGATGGAGGTGGACCACTTGGCCTCCATGGCGTACGAAGTGCCAAGTGAACATCCAGTGAGAGCCAGAAGTGCTACAGAGTCAAGGAAACAGAATATGAGGCACCTCGTCAAGTTGCTCGATGAACTGAATAAATTCTTGGAGGGGAAAATTAACATTCACAAGAAGATCAAGGGCATGGTCGTAAAATAACGAACACCGCTAACGGGATTCTGGCTCTGGATGATCAAATCGAAGCTGAAACAAATGTAATTGCCCAAACTGGCGCAGGAAATGAGAAAACATCCAGGGACGCTCATACCTTGCCTATGGCGATCGGAGAAATAAGCGCAGTAGCCGTGTCTGAAGAGGAAGAGGAGTACGCTACGCCGAAGACCAAGCGGATAGCTAAGGCAAGGCGAATAGCTAAGGTGAATAGAAAGAAGAAGCGTACGCCACCGTCGCCCAAGGTAAAAGACGCCAAGAAGAAGAAGGGTCAACCAGTCACTTTGCCTTCTACAAGCGAACGGACGAAGCCTGCCCAGAAGAATACGAATTGGAAGCGGAGAAAGCCTCGCAAACTGCGAAACGTACCGAGACTTCCAAGTTCTCTGATAATCTAGAAAACGGGTGACGTACGTTACGCTGAGATCCTAAGCAGAGTGAAGAAAAGTGCCGAGCCCAAAGAGGTGGGAAATTACTTGGAGAAGACGCGAAGGACGAAAACAGGAGACCTGATCGTGGTAATCAGTAAGGAACACGCGGGGAGAGCAGCTGGGTTTCAAACAGCAGTCGCCAACGTCCTCGGAGAAAATGCAAACGTCAAGAACAAAATACAAGAAGACGATCTCGAGATCAAGGACCTGGATGAGTCCACAACTAAAGAGGAAGTCCTGGAAGCGCTGCAACGCGAGTTCAATACGGACGGTATCACCTTGGAGGCGGTCCGATCGCAACGCAAAGCGTATGGGGGTACTCTGACTGAACGTGTCAGGCTTCCAGCAGCCACAGCTAAGAAGATCAGCGAAAAGGGCAAAATCCATATAGGATGGGTCGTGTGCCGAATCCGTTCGGTTCTTTAGATTCACAAAATATTATATAAGTAATATATAAGTAATAAGTGCTGGAACTTCGGCCATCTGGCACGGAACTGTGAGAGCATCATCGACAGATCGCAATGCTGTATGAAATGTGGTACAGAGATTGTCAAGTGTATGGCAGAAGCCCACTGCGTCTTGTGCGGCGAGAAAGGCAGCAGTAAGGAAATGGCAGCCCACATTGCTGGTAACAGTCGATGCCCGGCTTACGGGCAGGCAATCCAGAGGCAAGCCAGAAAACAAATATGAAGGTCCTCCAGCTGAATCTTACCCATGGTAGGGCTGCTCACGATTTGCTAATACAGACCTTGTGCGAAGTAAACCCTAACATAGTGATGATATCAGAACCGTACCATCACCCGGCAACGCAACTCTGGGAAACGGATGCGACCGGCAAGCCAGCTATATGGTCTTGTTTAGGGTGGCCTTTCCAGGAACCGGTGAAGGAAGACAATAATGGATTCGTAAAGGCCAGAATCAAGGAAGTCCACTTCTTCAGTTGCTACGCCGCACCCAGTCTGTCGATCAATGAGTTCAAGAACTTTCTCAACAAACTGGTTAAAGAGGACAGTGAACATAACCCCATGGCCATTGCTGGGGATTGGCCAACGCTTGGACAACGGAATGGGGTAGTAACAAGACAAACCAGAAGGGCCAAGCTCTGCTCGAGGTCATGTCGATCTTGGATGTGGTTCTCTTGAACACGGGGGGGACTCACTTTCGTAAAAGGTGAAGCAATCCCCGTAGTGGATCTCACGTTTGTCAGTAGTAGTCTTGCTAGAGATGGAAACTGCTGGCAAGTAACAGATATATACACACACAGTGACCATCATGCGATAATGTGGGAGATACACAGTGATCGGAGACGAAAAAGGTTGCTCCCGGGGACAAACTCGCTTGGCTGGAAGGCGAAGAGCTTTGACGCAAATATTTTTCGCAAGCCACTGCAAAAACCAAAAAGATTATGCAGCGAGTCGCAGATGCATGTGATGTTACAATGCCACGAAAGGGATCCGGCAACAAATGATAGGAAGTACCGGGTCTATAAATATGAAACCGGAATTTGCCCAGATGGCACTAGCTGTCAATGTAGTTACCGTCAAACCGCGTCATTGACGCCATTTCCTTGTTGACATCTCTGACAAAGATTTTCAACTCACAACAATACAAGTTTCATACAACCGCATAGTTTGTAATAGCGTTGAACATGTCGAATTTTGTGCCTTGAAACTACGATTTGCGGACAGCATTGATTTTCTGTTACCAATTGAAGAAAAGTGCTGCAGAATCGCATCGAATGCTCGTCGAAGCTTACGGTGAGCATGCTCTTGGTAAATCACAGTGCTTTGAGTAGTTTAAAAAATTCAAAAGTGGCGATTTTGACGTGAGAAACGAAGAACGTGGAAGATCACGGAAAAAGTTTGAAGACAGCGAATTGCAAGCATTGTTGGATGAGGGTGACGCTCAAACGCAACAACAACTCGCGGATCAATTAAATGTGATACAAGAAGCCGTCTCCATACGTTTGAAAGCCAAGGAAAAGATCCAGAATATGGGAAAATGGGTTCCACATGAACAGAATGAAAGACAGCAGGAAAACCGAAAAACCACTTGCGAAATGCTGCTCGCCAGGTACAAAAGAAAGTCATTTCTCCATCGAATTGTGACTGGCGATGAAAAGTGGATATATTTTGAGAATCCTAAGCGTAAAAGATCATGGGTAACTCCAGGCGAACCATCGAAATCGACTGCAAGGCCAAATCGCTATGGACGGAAGACAATGCTCTGTGTTTGGTGGAATCAGAAGAGTGTGATCTATTATGAACTGCTAAAACCTGACGAAACCGTTAATACTGAACGCTACGGACAACAAATGATCGATTTGAATCAAGCTTTGCGTGAAAAACGACCAGAATATAAAAAAAGGCAACACAAAGTGATTTTGCTACATGATAATGCACCATCACACACAGCAAAACTGGTCAAGGAAACGATTGAGGCGTTTAGCTGGGAAATACTTTCGCATGGGGCTTACTCACCAGGCTTGGCTCCGTTCGATTACTACTTATTTGCATCGATGGGACACGCACTTGCCGAGCAGCGCTTTACTTCTTACGAAAATGTACGAAAATGGGTCGATGACTGGTTTGCCTCCAAAGAGCAACAGTTTTTTTGGCGTGGCATCCACAAATTGCCAGACAGGTGGGAAAAATGTATAGCTAGCGATGGGCAATACTTCGAATAAAATATTTTTATCCTTTTCATACAATAAACGTGTATTTTCTATACAAAAATTCCGGTTTCATATTTATAGACCTAGTATACTGGTGGAGCGAACATATTGCCTCTCTCCGAAAGGAGTGCCACCGGAGGAAACCCGCTTTCGATGCCTTGGAATCGAGGCACAAAGCAGCTCGGCTAAAACTTAACAGAGCCATAAAGAAAAGCAAAGGTGATAGCTGGCGTGAACTCCTCAACGAAGTGGACAGTGATCCTCGGGATCGACCTTACAATACGGTCATGACCCGGCTGAAAAGCCAACCAATGCGATCACCATCGTGTCCGCATCTGTTGGAAAACATTATCACCCATCTTTTCCCCCAATAACCTGAGCTTAATTACCAGACTGATTACGAAGAAGAGGAAGAGATACAGAGTGTCACGAAGGACGAGTTGCTGCAATCATGCGCCAAAGAGGGTAACACCAAAGGTCTAGATTTGGAATCCCCAATGTAGCACTCAAGACGGCTATCAAAACAGCGCCGGAGATCTTCCTCGACATGTACAATACATGCTTAAAAGAGGGCATCTTCCCAAGCAAATTGAAGTTACAGAGACTCGTCCTACTTCCCAAGGGGAAAAAGCCACCGGATGAGCTGTCATCGTATCGTCCTCTCTGCATGATAGATACGGCAGGAAAGATCCTTGAGCGCATAGTTCATAACAGGATTGAAAATGCCGTGGAGGGGTCCCTAGCGGACAATCAATACGGATTCACGAAGTCGCGATCAACCTTGGATACCATTAATCTGGTAGCAAGTACCGCCCGAGAAGCAATCTTGGGGAAAAGGTATAGCAGAGGGTCAAAGGAGTATAACATGATTGTTATACTTGACATTAAGCATGCCTTCAATTCTGCAGGATGGGACTACACCTTGGAGGCAATAGAGCGGATGAACGTGCCACAGTACCTTCGAAAAATAGTGACAAACTATTTTAGCGAACGGTACCTGGCATATGACACGGCAGAAGGACCACGACAATACAGGGTTACTGGTGGAGCCCCACAAGACTCGGTCCTTAAGCCTCTCCTGTGGATCATCCTGTACAACGCGCTGTTGAACATGGAACTACCGAAAGGTGTAAAACTCGCGGGATTTGCCGATGACCTAGCACTGGTAATCACAGGGAAACTCCTGGAGATTATCAAAATGCTGTTTGAAAAATCGTTCTCAAAGATCCGAAAATGGCTACGGTCAGTCAGTCTACAGCTCGCTGAACACAAGACTGAGGCAGTACTAGTGACGAGCAGAAAAGTGGGGGAAACCATCTCGATCACAGTTGGTGATTACGAGATGACCTCACATCCATTCCTTCGGTACCTGGGCGTGATAATTAACGAAAATCTGAGCTTCAAGGAGCAAATCAGCCAATTGAGCAGCAAGGCATCTGGAGAAAAAAGAAGAATGCTACTATCATCCATAATTACTTCAGTGCTCACCTACAGCATCGCTGTATAGGCCGACGCGTTGAAAATCCAGGAGTACAGAAGAATAGTAGCGGCCGTCTGCCGTGTTAGCGCTTTGAGGGTAGCCTGTGCCTTTCGCACAGTCTTTGAGGATGCAATTAATGTCATATGAGGAATGTTGAAAAAAACAGCGAGGAGAGCAAGTTTGCATCGATAGCAGAGAAGCTGGTACATTTCGACCAAAGGACGATGGACCCACAGATTAATACCTCGAGTAGAGACTTAGGTGAACCGCCAACACGGGGAACTCAACTACTACCTGACCCAGGTGCTTTCAGGTCATGGATGCTTTCGGGAGTATCTACACAAATTTAACTATGAAGACTCACCGGAGAGCCTAGCCTGCAAAGGAGTCAACGAGATTGCAGAACATGCATTCCTTTACTATCCGTGTTTTAGTGGGCATCGAGAAATCCTGCAAGAGTTCCTAGATGCACACTTAACCCCAGACAACTTGGTAGAGCTTATGATAACATTAACCTCAGTGTGGGATGCAATTAGCGGATTCGCGGCTGAGGCTATGAAGGAGTTACGCGTCGCTGAGCATGGAAGAAATAAGACGATAACACCAGAAGAACCAGAAAATGGCACGGGCTCCTGAGCGGTTGATTGTAGGATGGAAAAGGTAAGGTCATTTGGTCATATTGGATGAAAAGCTTTGGGTACGGTCTCTTCCGTCAAGTAATACTTAACGGCGGTCCCGCGGAACAATGAAACGATCAAAGATGAAAGGTTAGGGTTTTAGTCCGTGTGAGTCCGATCACACACGGGGAAGTTGCAACTTCCCTATGGTGCATAATGCATTTCTCCCCTAGAACACAAAACACACACACACACACACACACACACACACACACACACACACACACACACACACACACACACACACACACACACACACACACCCTGGTATCAGTAATGATACTTGAAAGACTCGGAGAGCAGATAACAAAATTCTGTAAGTTCATTAGGGAGAAAAAAAACATAGCATAGCAGGAGGGACGCAGACGACGCCCTCTCTCAACCGCCGCAGAAGAAGTACAGAGAAAGCCCCGCACACAGCGGAAGAAGCCTTTCTCCCGAACGCCTTGGTAATCAAGAAATAAGGTGATAAGGTAACCCACGTCGAAATTCTGAGCAAGGTCAAAAGTGACTCCAAGCTCGCGGAAGTCGGAAGGCGAGTGAGTAAGATCCGCAAGACGGGGAGTGGGGAGCTAATCTTCATGCTCGACAAAACGGACCCAGAAGAAACGGCGGAACTGCGCTTCCCGATCAAGGAAGTACTCGGTCAAGAAGCCGCTGTCAGGAGCTGAGTGCAGGTGACACTCATCGAAATCAAGGATCTCGGCGAAGTAACTACCAAGGAGGAGATCTGTAAAAGACTCGTTGAAGAGATTGGTGATGATAAGGCGATAGGGACCGACTCAATCAAGACCCTCCGCGAAGCCTATGAGGACACCCAAACGGCGGTCGTGAAACTACCCGCGGATCTCGCGAAGAGAGTGGTAGAAACAGGAAAGATATGCATTGGATGGTGTTACGTCCTGACGTGACGTCGCATTTATATTTTTTATTTCAATTACGTTAAAGTTCCGTTTTAGTTTCGCTACAGTAAAAGTAACTTTTTACATTTTTCTTTTATTTCCAAATTTCTTAAGAGAAAAGGAGAGCGATTTTAACGACAAAGAGCGGAGCAAGGTGGAGGTGCGGCTCCACCGACCGTCTCCAGGGAAAGTTAATCTTATAAAGATGGAATTTATTCAGCGCTCCCGGTCAAACTTTCAAAGCATGGGATCTACTGCGTAGACCCGGTTATCGACTGCCATTTATGGATCTATGATTCAGCGCAGCCTTACCCTCAATTCTGGACCAGGGGTTCGGCTAGTCGCCGCCGGGGCGTTGTTGGTCATAGAGGAGCGGTTGGAGGGGACGCTGGAGGGTCACGTGACCAGGCGACCGTACCTTTTCTTCTCGCTTTTGCCTGAAATCTTCTCTCTCTCTCTCTTTACAAAGATGATGAAACCATGAACAATTATTATTTGAGCCAAACAATTAACAAAAGGGGAGGAATTATTAATTTAAACGAAAGATTTATGATCATTAAAGTGTTCACACGAATATCATACGGTAAATTATCAACAGCAAACAGAACAATTATGCTTCCATATGGAAACTACCCAGGGCTGTCACTCGAAAACAAGTACAATCTACATTGAATTATTGAGCTTCCCAGTTGTAACCGGGTAATAGAAGAAAGATCAGTATATCAGGATAAAAATACCATCATATATACAGGGTGCGACATCTTTTATGTCGGTAGGTAAACGTTAAATAACTTTAAAAAAAACAACTGATTTCCATATATGATGTATTTTCATTTAATTTGGTCCTTTACAATTTATTTGTTCTAGTTTTTGAATACAACATACAATATCAGTGGCCGCCTTTATTGGTCAAAGCAAAATGTGCCCTTTTCGCTGCGTTTTCCATCACTTTTTCAAGCATTTCGGGCGGTGTAGCGATGATTTCGGCACAAATGTTTGCCTTGAGCTCGTCAATGTTCTGAGGCTAGTTGGCATACACTTTGCTTTTCAAATAACCCCACAAAAAGAAGTCCGAAGTGGTCAAATCTGGATATCTGGGTGGCCAGTCAATATCGCCATTTTTTGACATCATACGTCCAAGAAATTTTCGTTGCAGAAACTGCATTGTTTGATTTGCAGTGTGGCATGGCGCACCGTCTTGTTGAAACCAGTAACCGTCCAGACCTTTTTCACATATTTGTGGGCAGAAATGAGTCAACATCCACCGATATTGATTCCCGTCGACTGTTTTGCCTTCTCTGAAGAAAAATGGCCCAATGATGGTTTTGGCGCAAACGCCGGCCCAAACAGTCACTTTTTGGTCATTTAATGGTGTTTTGTGGATCTCGTGCGGATTCTCCGTTCCCCAAATGCGGCAATTATGCTCGTTAACGGCGCCAGAGAGTGTAAAATGGGCCTCGACAATATGTACGTTGAGTTAACAGAATTGAACGACTATTTTCAATGTACAGCTTTATTATTTCGACGCGTTGTTTCGGTGTGAAGCGATTCTTGGTTAAAATTGTACTGAATTAACGTTTCAAAAACCATGTCTACTCAAGTCTATCGGTTCAAAAATGTCGGTATTTACATACCGAGATAAAAGATGAATATATTGGGTCTGGGACAAAGTGCGTGGTGTTTTTCCCGATAGATGGCATCAATTGCAAATAAGTCAGGAAACACAGATCGCAGTGACACCACTAGACGCTCGGTGGAAAGGTGACACGTCGAGCATTACTTTGAGTGTATAAACATCGAAATTGATGCAGTGGTTGGAAAGTTGTTTGTGTTTGAAAATGGAGAAAAGTAATGAAAAATTGCGCTATATTTTGCAATATTATTACGACAAACGGAGGAACGCTGCGCAGGCTTGTGAACAAATTTGTGCTGTGTACGGTGAAGGTACTTTATCAAAATCTGCTGCGCGGAAAAGGTTCGCTCGCTTTCGTAATTTTGAGGTGTAATTTTGATGTGAAAGATGAGTCGCGCTCTGGTCGTCCAATCACGGAAAAAGCTGATGAAATTCTTGAAAAAGTCCAGCAAGAAAAGCATTTCAGCAGTGTCCATATTGGTATGGAGCTAGGCATTGACCATAAAACTGTTTTGAACCATTTACACAAAGCTGGCTACAAAAATAAGCTCGATGTATGGGTTCCTCATGAGTTTAGCGCGAAAAACATGATAGACCGAATTAACATCTGCGATGCGCAGCTGAAACTTAATGAAATCGAGCCATTTCTGAAACGTGTCATAACCGATCATGAAAATTGGATCGCGTACGACAATCGGAAGCGTCAAAGATCGTGGACAACGGATGGTGAGCCGTCACAAGCGTTCGCGAATCCAGGATCGACAGCGAAAAAAGTGATGCTGTGTGTGTGGTGGGACTGGAAGGGAATCGTCCACCATGAGCTATTTCCAGTTGGTCAGACGATTGATTCTCAAGTCTACCGTGGACAACTAGAGGAATTACGCCAAGCAATTGAAAGAAAACGGCCCGAATTGATTAATAGGAAAGGTGTTGTCTTTCATCATGACAACGCCCGACCACGCACTTCTTTGATGACCCGTCAAAAATTGCGAGAGCTTGGTTGGGAAGTTTTGATGCATCCACCGTATAGTCCAGACATAGCACTGTCTGATTATCACTCATTCCGATGTCTGCTGAACTCTCTCAATGGAATTAAGCTGCTTTCAAAAGAAGCCTGTGAAAACCACTTGATTTGGTTTTTCAACCAGAAACCACAGAGGTCTCCACCGATGGCATCATGGCTCTATCCGAAAAATGGCGAAACATTGTCGATAATAATGGAGCATATTTAGTTTAAATACATTTATTTTCACACTATAAGAAAACCAAAAACAAGACCCAATATATAGAATATATTATGCATATATGGAAAGGATGACGGAAATATTAGGATTAATTTACAGTAAAATAGCGAAAAATAAAGAAAACGAGGAAGAGATGAGACTGAATTGAGTTGCAATGAAGCTTCTCCTCCAGGAAGGCTGGATTGGTCGTTTCTCCGCGCTACGATAAACGCCTTGGTGCGAGGGCTGAACAGCGATCTAGCTGACTTACGGACGAAATATACGAGGAACCGAGTTGCTCTCTCTCTCTCTCTCTCATTTCTATAACACGAGTATAATTGTCTCACTAACAAGTTATTTAAGAAAAAGCGCGTAACTATAAGTAAAGTAATTACTAATTATGCGGATAACCTATAACGATTAGAATAAGTCACAATTTAACAAAAATATTTATACAAATACGACATTAACGCAAAAATCAGCTTGCATACGATAACGCAAGTTAACTACAGAACCTGTAACAAAATTACTACTAGTGGTTTAATGCGAAGGATTTAATTACGTTCTGTACAAGCGCTGAAATTCTGAGCCATTACCCTAGACACATCTATATAGAAGTGAGCATAAGGATATTACGTAGGCTAAGAAAGTCTATCGAAAGTAGCCTAAGAAGCTGGGTGGTAAAAATTACCTCATTTTCAAGGGAAAAGCGCCTCGAGCGTGTTCCCTCACCTAATCGCGTGGTACTGTGTGTATAACATCGCGCGGACAAATCAGAGCCCACCATACCGATACCTTGCATAGATCTATGGCTCTGCATCTCGGGAAGCTACTCTGCGGGGTAAGGGGAATGAATACGTGTATGATTGAGATAGACCACGAGGAAATTCTTATAATCCCGATAGGGTTCTATCCCTTCTTTTCTTTCAACGCGCTTGACGATAAAAATTTCTGACGCTCAGAAGCCCTATAAAAGGCCGCGACAATTAGCCGGAGACACCGTTTCCCGGGGACCAAGTAGGACAGTTTCACAGTTTGAAGTAGTACAGAGTGCGAGTAAAAAGAGTACTGGACAAAGAGTCCAGAATACAGAGATCGACAGTACTTATAATAATTAACGCGTGCGAAATCGGGAATATTGAACGTGCAACATACAACTACTCATGTACTTTTATTTCAATAAACAATTATTAAGACACACCAACGCACACGTTCAATTTTGAGTTTGTCCGACTTCACCAGTCTACATCCAACCAACGTTCAACAGCAATAACCGCAGTAACAAACAACCGTAGGTATTATACAATATTCGTTTACCAATTAAAGTGAAATCTTGCTCCGCGCGAAATTTTCATTCGAGTCCGACCCTATTATTTGTGAAGTGTTATCCCCAACAAAGAAGAAAACGCACTCCAGCCCTATCCCGAGCTATTTTCCGCGAGGTTAGACTCAAAAACGGGCTTGCGTCTTCGATATTTTCTCGTCGGGAGTGGTAAAAGGAGGATTTATGCTCCTAGATCAGAGCACAAAAAATATACACCGAAACGTGCATCTATGTTAAATTCGTGGTTTTCGTATAATAGGCCGCGGTTTTTGACGTTACTTCTGGGGATCGTCTGGGAGGTTAAACTGTTAATTTTGTTCAAACGAATTTTGAAAAAAGTCAACTGAAAAAAAAAAGTACTTTTCCCTTTTTACCGTGGATTGAAAGTCGATTAATCCTCCAAAATCATTTTTTTACTTTTTATTGAGTTTTAGTGATTCAATTCATTTCACGAAAATTTATCCTTCCTTTCTACTGAATTTTTACAAATCGATTTAATTCATAAAATCCACCTTGTTCCTTTTTACCTCATTTTCGAGAGTTCATTTATTTCATAGAAATCAATTTTTTACTTTTTATTGAGTTTTAACGACTCAAGAAAAATTTATCATTCTTTTCTACTAAACTTTCCTACGAGGTCGGCTTGGTAAAGAAAATCGCGTTTTTTTGGACAAAAATCTTTTTATATCTCAACATAATCTCCTTTTAGCTTGATACACTTATTCCAACGATTTTCCAATTTTTTGATGCCCTCCGAATAATACGATTTCGGAAGGTCCTCAAAATAGGTCTCTGTTTCGGCGATGAGGTCATCTCTGGAACCAAATCTCTTTCCGCCAAGCCATTTTTTCAGGTTTGGAAACAGAAAGTAGTCGGAGGGGGCCAAATCTGGAGAATACGGTGGATGCGAAAGTAATTCGTATTTAAATTCATGAATTTTGGCAATGGCAACTGGGCACGTGTGAACGCGTGCATTGTCTTGATGGAAGGGCACTTTCTTCCTCGCCAAATGTGGACGTTTTTTCTTCAATTCGTCGTTGAATCATGTCAGTACGGCTGCCTAGTATTCGCCATTAATCGTTTTTTTCGGCGGAAGGTCATCGATGTAGATTATGCCGCGTGCATCCCAAAAAACTGTGGCCATGAACTTACCGGCCGATGGCGCCTTCTTCGGAGCACGTTCGGTCGGTGAAGTCCATTGTTTCGATTGTTCCTTTGTGTCTGGTGTATAGTGATGGATCCATGTTTCGTCCACGGTTACGTAACGACGCAAAAACTCAATAGGATCACGCTTATAGATCGCCAAACACGCCTTTGAATCAGCTACGCGTTCTTTTTTATGGTCGACAGTGAGCAAACGCGGCACCCATTTTGCGGATGACTTTTTCATACCCAGCTGATCACTCAGGATTAAAATCACTGAGCCATATGTTATGCCTGTGGCCTCAGCTATCTCACGCACTTTTAGTCTCCGATCATTTAACACCATATCATGGACTTTTTCAATTGTTTCTGGTATGACGACCTCATTTGGACGACCTGGACTTTCATCGTCAACAATGCTCGTACGACCGCGATTAAATTCAGCTGTCCAATATTTAATGGTTGATAACGAAGGTGCAAGGTCAATATAAACTTCGTCTAGCTCCGCTTTGATTTCATTGTTCGCTTTCTTTTTCAAAAACAAAAATCGACTCACTGCACGATACTCAATTTTTTCCATTTTTGAAAAACACAAAAGTTGTTTGTCTTTCGATGGCTGTCAAACGCAAACTAAACATCGCAGCGAGCTGAAACTTTGACAACAGTCATGTGAAGGATGGCACTACTAAACGTCGCTATTGATTTCTTCCCTCGACCAACAGATGGCGCAAGGCTGACTATTTATTGATTGACCCTCGTACATCTGGCGTCTCTTTGATGGCCATCATAGCTGAATATGTGAATGTGTATGGTGGGAGTACTTTCGAATAATAATAATAAGACAGGAAATTCAAAGTTTCGAATTTATTCATAGTAATTCACAAGTAGCATCCAAATCGGTCTGTACAAGTTTGTATACATGTGTTTTTATTACGAACGTAGCTCTTTATATTATTGTGTTTTACAATTTTCACACGTTTCTTTTTGCGATTTGAATATTTTACTCGTTTGTAGTATTGTGCAGCTATGCGATTATTTTTCACTCTGTTTGTCATAAAATTTTTATGAAAATTATCCAAAGTATAACCACGAGCCATAAAATCAAGAAACATAATAAAGTATTCACCGCATACTTTAGACTTGAGTGATTGAAGGGGTTGCGTGTTCCACTCGTAGCTTCGACAGTTTCTGCTGTAACGGTATTTTTCTCCCGTTCACATGTAATTTTTATTTTTCGTGGGGTTTTGGGCTCAACACATAACTAATTAATGTAGACTTCAAGGTGGTGGACAGTGATGCTTTATTTAAGACAAATAATTTATAGCCAAACCTCACTTTTTTTAATTACAATCATTTAAATTTTCGAGGATCTTCCTTTACACTTGGTATGCAACCGATTATTTCCGCCATTTATTATCTTATTGGTGATGCGCGATTTCTCGGTATAACTCGGGAGTCTGTTATGGTTCGTAGCACAGTTTCACTATACCTATGTTCAATACGCCGCTATATCAATACCGCACCGCTCGCTATCTTTCCTCGCACTCACTCCTTCGGTCAAGCGTCTTAGCTCTCTTTTCTGATTCTCTCGCTCTGACTCTAATGGTGCTCCTTTCTCGCTCGGTGTTACACGGTATTATCGGATATTCGTCGCACCGAGATTTCGCTTTCTGGTTATGCTACTTCGCATTTTCTCTTTTTATAGGGTGTAGGAACCCTATTCACAATTCTTTTGCTCTCACGCTTCTTTCGCTCATTCACTCGTACTTATTCATCCAATGTTTTAATGCTACTTATTCTATATTGAATTACAATTATCCTATCTTCTATATTTCTTAATTCTATCTTTTCGGTCTCGAAAATCAGGGAATTCCCTCGATTTTAGTTATTATTATTTCTGCTTATTCGAGCACAACTTCTTGGTATTCCGGGGCTCGAGCTACGGTTACGGGACGACGCCTCGGTATTGTCGCCTCACACACACAGACACACCGCACTACTTGTATAGAGTGTAGAAACTCTATGTACAATTCTTTGCTCTTTCTCTCCCGTCTTACTCGCACTCTGTCTCCTCTCCACTTATGCGATTTTCGTTTCTCGAGTCTCTCGTCGGTTTAAATGTCCATACCTCTTCATCTTATTCTATGATTATAATTTTGGTGCACTAATTCTAATAAACGATACTCAAAGACTACTGAATTACACGGATTTATTTTCCTCCGGATCTACTCTATTCTATTTATTAATTACCTACTTTTGGTTATTTGTGGATTTCCACAACTATTATCTGTTACTTTTTCTGCTTTTAACACTCCCTCGTCTATCGCCACCTTTCACTGGTTTTATATCTTTTCACACGATTTCCGTACCTGTTCCGTTTTTACAATTTCGCGAAGAGAGCTCCTCTCTTCCCGCACCGGCCTTTTATAGGCCTCCCCTCGCCTCAGTCCCCTCTGCCGATTTCCCTATCATCATTTAAAATATAACGCATCTTCAGGCT
Source organism: Cylloceria caligata (assembly GCA_963942595.1). Taxonomy (NCBI): domain Eukaryota; kingdom Metazoa; phylum Arthropoda; class Insecta; order Hymenoptera; family Ichneumonidae; genus Cylloceria; species Cylloceria caligata. The sequence continues at coordinate 18,089,754 of OZ012707.1, read as the reverse complement.
TTCGCGATATGCCGCTGCCGCGCTTACCGCCTTCCCCTCGCCTCCCAGCAAGGCCAGCTGGTCGCTGACCTGCTGTTTTCGTCAGCGAGGGAATTTCGGAACGGCGACAGCTCTAGTTCTTATATCGGGGCAATGGCCTATTGCCCGCAAAACCTCGGTACTCTTGTACCGAGTCTAATTTTGTAGGTGTTTTCACATCCTCTCGGCTCTTACGACCGTTCGACATAAGAAAATAGGCTAGAGAGTGTAACTCTGTTACACTGCATAGACGGTTATGGTATTGGTTAACGAGTGGGTGCAATCCATAATTATCGAAAAAGATTCCATGTCCATTTTTATCAACGTAAGTAGCAACCCAGTGTCGCCCAGGTAGATTATTACTCGTACGTACGCTCGTTGGTAGCTCACCAAAGTCATATGGTGGTTCGACAAGCCAATGACCATAATTTTCTTCTTGAAGGGTCGTCACAGCTATCTCCTTTGGTATAAAACGGTTGTTTGCATCGTAGAATGCTTGAATATCCACTATAACGTCCATTATGAGGGTTTGATGTAGACTGATACCAGGTGTGGTTGCGTAGACGAGTTTAAATATTACAGCGTCAGGTGTAGCGCCCTCTCACGCACTAAAATCTGTAATGACCTGACGTGTGGAATCTATCTCTATTACATTATCATACTCGGCGTATACCACACAATTTAATGAAGATGTCAGAGGTACTGCAAACCGTACTTCGATCCTTATACTGCCGCGTCTTACGAGATTCCAGTGACCGAAGCAACTTGCTAATAAGTCGGGTGTCAAATCAAAGACACAGACAGTAGCCTTTGGGATAGTCGCCCCTGGCAATATCTAGGCCCTCATTCTGAAAGTGTATACCTGTACCCCTAAAGAGCGTGTGATAACTATCTATCCAGTTTTCGTTACCATCAAACACCTGATGAAGAGGCTTGCTCGGTCATTATTGACCATCGACGTACAAAGAGAGGAAGTTTATCGAATGATTATTAAAGTTAAATGGATTTAACGTTGTACTGCCGTTGAATGCTCGATAATTCACAAACCCAAGAATTATTCGGTTAGGCAATTGGTCTAGAATAACGTTATCCAGAGTATCGCCAACGATACCGCTATGCATCATAAAAGCTTTAACCGCAACACTTGTTATAGGATACGTTGTAACGGTATTTTTACGTTAACATTAAATTTTATTCTTCTGAGGGAAAGAATTCGGGCTCGAACACTACGATAATTAATTTTAGACTTCTATAGGAGGTATAAGTAAGGTTTATTGAATTAGTTTCATAGAATTCTGTGTTGTGAGGCTTTTTGGCGCCTTTAACCGTACAATTTATCAGTGGTGTCTAATTGCGCTGATGGTTCCACGCTCTTCTTTACCCGCGAGGTTATCAGATTCTCGACTTTTGCGCTGAGCGGTGGATATCTCAACTAGGCAGTATCGAGCTCAGCCGTCTTGATCTTTTTCCCGCCTGACTGCTGACGAGCTGTCTGCTGGGCTTGCGTCGTTGTTGCTGGCGCGTCGGTCAGCCGGTATGGACGCTGAATCTATGTCCGCGTCCGCGTTGTTTTATTTAATCATCAAAAAACTTTGTTTTTGGTGTTGCTCCGTGCTCGGTGTCTTTGGTGGTGATATCCGTGCCGCTCCCGTGTGTTTCGGACGTGTCTTTCCTAAGTAATCGTGCTCTTGGTTCGCGAGTGATTTTTCTCTGTGTTAAATAATGACAGTTGCTGTGTCACTATTTCTGAGGATTGTTAATTCTTTATCCTTTAGTCGACGGATTCCTCCAGAAATCTTCGGTGCTGGACCCGGACGTCCCAATTATTCTTCGCTCAAGGTGAGTTGATCTTTTAATTTATCTTTCTCTTCTCTTTTATGTCTGTTGAGTAGTGTCGTTTTCCTACGACGCGCTTGACAGAACTCTTAAAATTGTTTCACTCCTAATTATTTTTCTAATTGTCCTAAAATTCTAAATTAAGTTCCTATGGGTCGGCCTTATTAATGCCCTCCTAATGCTATTCATTAATTAATTTTCCTAGCTTTCTTTTAAATTTTGACTCGAAAGCACTCTTGCTTCTTAATGCGGTGATTGCTTTCCAAATTTTCCATCTACTGGATCCTGCTTCTATGTTGCAATCTCGCTAATAATTGTTTGTTAGTCTTGATTTCTTTTTTTCTTTTTTGATTTTATTACACCCCTTTCACCTGTCTCCAAGTTCTGATTACTAAACTTCTCGGTGCTACAAGTCCAGTCTTTCAAACTTATCGATACGCTGCGTTAAATATTCTTCTTATAAACTATTCCGACTTATTTCTAATTATTCTATCTAAACTCTCTTATACTATTTAATTCAATATTTTCTTAATTCTCCTAAACTAGACCCTAATTATTTATTTTAATGCCACCAACTTTCTCTTCTTAATCTGGCTTTCTAGAATATTTCCAGTTCTATTCTCACGGTCAGATACTGTTCGCTCCTAATCTTTATATTCGCTCCTCTACTCACTTGCACTGTGTTTTTCTATTTATCAATGTTTTAATAAATTCGTCGGACTAACTCACAACCTTTTCTGTTAACTTCTCAGATTTAATATGAATCTTTTGGATTTATAAAAAGAAACTTCTATAGCTGCGCACAAGCGAGTTCTGGCTTGGTTGGCGGTTTGAACTGATAAGAGAGTACTCTCTGTTGAAGCTCCTTTATATAGTTTTCTCTCCTTTCCCACTCTCTTATTTTAACTCTTCTTCTACTAATATCTTATGTAATTTCTATTGTTTCAGGTGCCCCTCCATTGTTGCCCCTACATCCCCTCACTGCCCGAGCGAGGCCAGCCGGTCGCTGACCCGCTGTTTTTCGGCAGCGAAGGAATGTGACAGGCTTTATCCTGTTTCGCGGTGTCGACTGGATTTTGCTGCGAATTTTATCATTTCTTACTTATCTTCTTACATTTCTGATTTTCTATAAATAAATGATTATTTTTGTAGGAATTTGTGTTTTATTTTATTTTGTTTTCTTTTATCCTTTTCAGGTACTATCAATAAATGATTTTGTTTATTGGTATTTTGTGTTTTATTTTATTCTGATTGTTATAGTCTTTTCTTCCTAGTCGTGACTACGTCACAACGTGGCGGTTATTTTTGCAAACATTTTGGCGTGAGCTATCAGCACGCCTGGTGCAATTTTTGCTCGACGGCCGAGTAATGTAGCCTCGGTGATATATGGTTTATGTGTCACAACAACCGTAGGAGTCTCCATAAGACAAAAATCGTCTTTTGAGCGTACAAGCCGTAACCGTACTTCCACACCATTCAGCAGAAATTTATTCTGATTAAAAACATCGCAGTGTCCATGTCCAATTATATTTAAAGTCCGACCATTCTTTATGTACTTTTTACGATTATTCAGACCGATATAAGGGCTATTCGATACACCTGGTAGAGTGTCAAACGTACCGGGTGTAACAGCGTACCATAGTGCGGTCGTTAAGTGAGAATTTTTACCAGCCGGTTCATAATTGAGTAACGTCTCAATATATGCTCTGTTGGGGTATGCATTGTTTGGCAGTGCCACGAGTTTCTGGTTGAACTATACGGTCCACCTAATTGAAAAGGCTATGCAGAAAGTTATTAACAGGTGCTACGTTGTATTGCGATTCAGCTGTTGGAATAACTCTAACATTTACAATAATCATTGTATGAGCTAGGTCCAGGTATTCTTCACCGTGGCCAGGTATGACAAATTCCAGGGGACCGTCATCCGTGAGGGACGACACAGGCTTGTAGTGTATCCATCGTGATGCTTTTATAGCCGTCTGCGTGGAGGTATGGTAAATAAGTCGAGCTCCGACTTCATACACTCTGAGGAGTGTGAGTGTAAGAACGACATTGTTAAACACCTGCAAAAATATCGTTGGTCTTTCCTCGTTTGCGCCTACTGCTTTCGACACCGTTCTCTCTCTCTTTGTTATCCTTTTGTTTTTATTCTTTGTGATACCGCGATGTTTCCTTGCTGCAATGCGTCTACGTCTCGTTGACTTTTTCTTTCTCTTCTTTTTCTTCTTTATTCCTAGCGATTTTTTCGAAATACCAGTACGCCTTTTCCTCGTCCTCGTAGGCACGCGTCCCGATAACGACTGTATCATGCGCGCGGTACCTACAGCGCTATATCCTGAACCATTCGTGAGAAGCGCGATATTTTCATTGGCTTTTCGTTGTAAATTATCTCCAGATTCGGCTGTACGTCGACGTAATGACTCCTTGAATGGCATTTTGTAACCGCTCACATCCTCGATAACGTGTGAACCCGTGCGAATGGCTTCTTTTCCTATAGCTTTAGCACCTCTGGTCAGCAGTGGTAAAACACTCCGAAATAGACCACCGAGGAAACTACCAATACCGTGACCGCATTGATGCGGGGAACCCGCAAACACGTTACCTATATGACCGTTTCCACTCCCTATTTGATTCTCATAATACGTCGTATAACGAGCACACATATTGTTCAATTGAGTTAACGTTCCATACTCGAATGCAATAGGATTACCCAGATGATCTCTTATATCCACCTCGATCGTTCTGAAGCAATTGTTGAGCAAACCTATGTAATTTGACGATGAGAAATATTTTACTTGCATTGTACCATACGTGTAGTTTCTTGTATTTAAATTTACAATCCTGAGTAGCGCTGTCTGTGTATCACCTGCCGTATACGGTGCACAAATATCGGTGTAGACAGAAGGCTGATCGTGTAGAGCCCTATTTATACAGGCGGGTACGTCCTACGCGTGGAATGCCTTGCATAAGCTGCAGGTAAAGGCCCCCTGGGGTTTCTCGGTCAACCTGCAGTTCTTCGTGTTTCTCGAAGCCCAGTATGCGCGCTATTTTACTACTCATCCGTAATACCGGAGGGTAGCCTAGAGGTTCAGGGCAAGACTCTGTTACCTCAGCCTCGAAGGCAACGTACCCTTTGGCCCTTTCAACATTTACAATTTTTTTGCCTGCTTCTCGCAGTTCCGGTAAATCATTGATATTTTCCACAATTTCTTCATGATTTTTGTACAAACCTCGAGGTATTCGGTTTGTAGTTACTTCTTTATTCTCACAAACCACCCTTCGGATCTAACCTACCCTATATCTATAATATATATTTTGCGGACCTGTGGTGGTGCATCGGTGCATCGAAACGACGACAGGAGCGTCTCTAGCTACATTTCAGGGTGTTTTTTAGTCCCATGGGCTTGGTATATATTTATCCATACCACCTGGGTCTTTTTTATTTGTAAGATCTCCGGGACTCGGATGCTGGACTGCTTGAATGTCTGGTGGCTCAGTGGTTGGACTTGTTTTATTTTTTTTTTTTATATATATATTACGATTTGTACGACCGGACGGAGGAGAGCACCGCGTCTGCTGATAGCTGGCCTCTGGATTCGACCTTTTGCACCGACCGGCTCTTTACATCTTTATCTATTGGGCAATATCATTGTCCCGCGGGGTGCTTATCGATTAACGATACGCCGCTATCGGTTGTCGGCTAGCACGTACTAGCACCGATCCACAGTCGTTTGGGGTTCACCGGTCGGACAGAGCCACACATCCCAAGGATCGGTTGTTAATTTTATGCATCGTCCAGCTGAGGCGCTCCGGTGACACCGATTCCCCCAATTGACCGAGTTCAGACCGATAGGTGGGGATCAGAGTTCACGGGCACGCATGCCGAACGGACCTTGAGGCTTTTTCCCGGTGATCGTCGAGTAAGGAGGACGTGGCTCTCTGTCTCCTCTTTAGTGGTCCCGTACAACCGTTGGCAACATTTGGGAAACATAACTATCGAACGATCAGTCTACTTAAAATGTGTATTCGATACTCTATATTATCTGGACCTGAGGATTGAGGCCGAAAATTCACTCGAGATTTCCCAGAAGTCAAGGAACAGTACATCAGCATCGTCCCGGTGAGCTCTTTTTCCTCCCACAGTCTTTCGCCATTATTTTATTATAGTATCTGTTTGTGAAATCCATCCGGTGTAACTTGACAGATCTTGAACCTGCGAATATATTGGAAAAATATGAGACTTCACTCACGACAGGGTGATTAATAAATCAGACACAATTGTTGTTATCTTGAGAAAGTGGTTTATTTCACCTTCCGCACTTAAATTACAAAATTAGGTTAAATTTAGAAAAATAAAAATTATATAAAAATAAATACATAAAAAAATCAGAGAATTATAAAATGTATAAATAAATTGGATTGACTGTGGGTTGAGAGACCAGCACACAATTATGCTAATTGTGCTGTCTTTTATTACATGAGGACCAGCACACAATTATATTAATTGTGTGCTATGTGCGCTTGAGAGCGAGCATGACGCAGCCAGTGCTGCGGAGCATGCCACGGAGTGAGAAATGTGAGTGTGTAAAAAATCTGACTTATTCTCAGTAAATTCTCTATAAAGTTATATGAGAAAATACAGGGTATAAGTAAAAGCACTTGCAGTTGTACTGCTTGAGTGCTGTGACTGAATGTGAGAACAGCTACGCAGTCAGCACTGCGTAGCACAATACAACATAGACTGAGGATGCACAAATGAGTGGAAATATTCACAGTATTTTCCCAGCAGGTTTACTGGGGGAAAATACAATGAATAGAAAGCACATGCGCAATTATATTAATCGAGCAGGCAAAATGTAGTGATAAAAATCGTGGTACAGACAATGCTGTAGAGCACGCCAAAGTGTGAGACCTTTATGTTGATGTACCAACTTATTTTCTACTCCTCACCGACATTGAATTGCACTGAATTGTGACGGTGTACTCTTACCGTATTTTTGAGTCCTGTTGAGCTTGAAAATGCTGAGAAAATCCGGTGAGCTGGTGAAAAATCCGAGAGTGTACCGAGGATGTGTGCGCTGTCCAGGCGGTCTTTCACAGAAGTGTCAAAATATCCAATATGGCCTCGGAATATGAAAGCGTCGTTGGGCGCTGAAGTCAATTAAGAGCGATAGCCGGTGAGCGAAGCCGAAGTCAAGCCAGAGAGACATCCTCTTGCTCAACGCGGCATGCCTACGAGGCAAAAACTCGGCTCCGCGAAGCCCTGCCTCGGCTATCTCCGCCCAACCGAACGCTGCGTGCTTGAGCACAGCAACAGGTCGACGCACGGCGAATATCGATCGCCGTGCGCCAGCTGATTATCCAACGGTATCATTCAATTTCTTGTTTATTAATTTCTTCGAGCTTGGTCACACCTGCGATTCCTGTAAACTGTATGCAGGGTATTAATTTGTATCGGGAACCACGGCGTCTATAGAATGTAACCTCGAGATCGTTTAACTGGTAGAAAGGGGGAGAAAGTCTTTGCGTTAATTAATTGTGTTTTTTTTTTACGGTTAAATCGTGCGCGAGGTAGGCCATTATTCCAGTGTGCTTTGAATTTGATAGCTTCTTTGTGTTGGATTTGAACGGGATAGACCGCGTCGCGGATTTTACCGAATAATTGACTTTAGATTTATATGACTTATTGTTAGTTTATTTCTCTTTTATTCATCTTATTACCCTGGACTACGTGTCGTTAACGCCGTTGTTTTAATTAGACTGACGTACATTAATTTACCATACTTTATTTATTTTTATTTTGTTGGATAATCAGCTGGCGCACGGCGATCGATATTCGCCGTGCGTCGACCTGTTGCTGTGCTCAAGCACACGTCGTTCGGTTGAGCCGAAGGTAGCCGAGGCGGGGCTTCGCGAAGCCGAGGATGTGCCTCGTTGGCACGCCGCGTCGAGCGAGAGGATGTCTCTCTCGCTTGACTTCGGTTTCGCTCACCGGCTATCTCGCTCAACTGACTTCAGCGCTCAACGTTAATTTCATATTCCGCAGCCATATTGAAAAATTCAGTGACTTTTGCGACGACATCGAGGAACGGCGCACCATCATCTTCGACTTTTCTCGTTGGCTTTTCGCTCAGGACATTCTCATCACTCTCAACAGGACTCAAAGCTCAGGTAAGAGTACACCGTTACAATTTAACATAATTCAATGACGGTGAGGAGTGAACTACACATCGGTACATCCTCATAAAGGTCTCACACTGTGGCGTGCTCTGCAGCGCGGGCTGCACCACGTTTTCACTCAATTATTAGCATGCTCTATTAATGTAATTGGGTGTGTTTTACCAATTCACTGCACTTTCCCCCAATTAAACTTGCTGGGAGAGTGTTGTGAATTCAGTCAAATCATTTGTGCATCCTCAAGCTCACACTTCAGTGCTCTGCAGCGTAGACTACATCATAGCCTGTCAGTAGAATTTCACTCAGTTGTCAAATTTGTATATACTAGTACTCGCTTTCTGCAAGTTCTATGTCACCATCACATTGAGTATTTGCTGACAGGCAGTAAATTAGTCTACGTACTCATACATCTCACTGCGTTGTACGCTCCGCAGCACTGACTGCGGTGCGTACACCGCTCTCAGTGCTCACAGCACACAATTAATATAATTGTGTGCTGATTCTCAGCTCATGCACTCAAACGCAGCTCAATTAATCAAATTCAGTTTATTATTCTCAAAATTTTGGTGTATTTATTTTCATTATTTTATAGTTTTCTAAATTTAGTATATTTTGGGTTTCTTTTCATATTTAAAATTAACGGGTTGACAGTGTATTATTGAAGCTGTGTGTGGAAGTTAAAATAAACCACTTTCTCTGTTTTCCATCTATGTGTCTGGTTTTATTTCACCCTGTCGTGAGTGAAGACTCATTTTTTTTCAATATATTTCAGATCTGTCAAATAACACCACAGGCGGATTCTCAAACATATTTGTTTATTCTTTTCTTATTATATCGAGCAGTATTTTATTATTTTTCGTTTCGTATTCAGAAGTAGTGCGAGTTCGGTCGTCGTCCCGTCTGTTGTAATTGGTCATGAGGGACTAGTACGGCCGGAAGCGTATCTCGTTTTGTCAAGCGATCGGCTGCTTTGATTATTTTGATTATTATGGTTACTATGGTTTACTAATCGTATTTCGGAAGTCAGTAATTCAATTGGGGTTTTCTCATTTTCATTTTATATAATTTGGGGTTTATTAATCATTATCCGTTTTCTACTTATTAGCCGTTGCTTGCCTGTGATTTTCGGGCTAGGAGATTCGAACTAGTCGAAGCTCGCGTACGTGACCTCCCGGCGTCCCGTTGTTATGGTTTTTGGATGTATGTGGGATTAGCCCCGGATAGGCCGTATCGCGAACTGTGCGTAGAGACAACCGAGTATTTGACTTTGTCTGCGATTATTGTTCGAAATTTGAAGCGAGCGTGATAGGCTATATAGCGGCTACCGAAGTATGAGAGTGAGAGAGAGAACGGGATAATTCGCACTGTTGAATTAACAATTAAAACTCGGATACCTAACTAGGTTTAGAAAATTGTTAAAAAGCGAAAATAATTTTACGGGACATTTTATTTGAATTCGTTATCAATGTTTAATGGAAATTGATACTTGTTTGCTAAGAAATAAAGAAGTTGCCCGAGCGGCATTTGTAAATCCCGTACCTGCTATTGTTGTCTAAATTATTTATCGGTGTTATTTTATTAATTTGACTTTGTTTATTGTTCTTGTTTTGTGCATTTATTGACTATATTTGACTGGCTAATTTTATTTATGGATTTTAATGACTTCTTTTAACCAGTTGACTTTATCTGTGTTTTATTTGGACTAATTCTTGACTTGACAGTCGGAACCACCTACTCTGCCTCGAACAGCTGTAGCTGGCCTGGGTTGAGGCTGGTCATCTACCTCTTTATTTTTTCATTCCGGCGCGAAAGCGCCTGGCGCCCAACTTGTAAGAGAAAACAAAAAGGAAGGAAAAAATGACTTAGACCAGTCATAGGTAACGTGGTATGTTGAGGAGGAAATTTACGTTACAGTATATATAGCTGGAAAATCCTCCCATTTCTGTGCCACCAATTAATATATATATATATATATATATATGTACTTATATGTAAATAGAAAAAATAAATAAATTTCTACACGTGTATACATATATATACCTTTGGTTGTAGAATCCTAATTCATGCCAAGCATATAGGTCCATTAAAACTTATAAAACAAATTTTTAAATAAAACAGCGCAACACCTCAGGGAGAAATATCTCACTAAAGCGTTTACTACTCGACTAACAAGGAAAGATAGTTTGGTGTCCCTCTCCGATTTTTATGAAACTCACGTATGTTGTAGAGCATCGAAAACTAAAAGACACGTATTTTTTTTATCGGCGGAAAAACATTTCTAAGGGGTGAAATCGCCCTTCAAAATTAGCATGTCGAGGGGTGATTTTGCAGTTTCATCCAGAAGGCGTCAACCAATTTTAATGAAACAAAATCCAAAATACTCCTCATTGAAGACAATCAAAGTTCCACGCTAAGTTGAAGAAAAAAATTCATTTGCAGGGGTGAAAAACCCCCTGATTTTTCAATTTTCCACCCTACACAAAAAACTAACCAACCAAATTGAACAGAACATATACCATTTGAAAGTGCAAGTTAAAATAAACATGACGTATTTTTGCACATTCACAGGAAAATGAATTTACGGGGGTAAACTACCCCTTATGCATTAGTACGTATATTTGTGCGTACATTCTTGTTTCTCGTTATTTAAATGTCCGAATTGATTCAAAACATTCCTGTTAGCCGAAGTCAACGGGGGGCACTTCAGATGATGCTTTGTTTATTATTAAGGGGGTGACCGGCTGTTACTTACAATTAGAATGGTCCATTCACGAGTTTCGCTTTATTTACTGAAAAAAATAGCTTGTTCAAATACAGAATACTGGCGAATGTTGCTGGGGTTGAGTGGTTGTATGGCATATATGTATGGCTGTATTTCGAAACAGCAGCAATCAGCTGAGGACATAGGCGAGAAATAACAAATACCCGGTTTCGGCAAGCGCATTTATTCGACTGTCGTCCTTTTCACGTCCCGTGTTATCGCTCTCCCCACTCTTCATTCTCTCACATTTATTCTTACCGCCTTGCGCATCTACATACATCACATTATATAATATAATTTATCATTTCTTTTACAATTCATCAACGTGCACATTACTGTCATAATTTAAAGCAATCATGGTTCGTAAGTCGTGCAGAAATGATACTCTTCAAAAAAATGTTGCAAGCATAAAGACTTCTTGCACCATGAACATCTGATGGTGGCCACATTATTACGACCTAGTACTTCACAGTGTGCTTGAGACGATTGACCGAAACCAAAACTCACTGGATTGTCGACCTCGTTTGGCTTATCGGTTATATAATTACTTTTGAACCATGCATATTTGAAAAGATTTATATATCTGGGTGATGAAAGTTGATTGTGTGCGAGCGATTGCAGTTTCATTATGTTGTTTCTCAAGTGTAAATTAATATCAAAATTAAGTAATAATACACTCTCGGAAAAATGTCGTACAAAATTTTTACATATTCGGAAACCAAAAACGTCGAGTGGTTGGATTTTCCCTGTGGTGCCTTTAGGTATTATCTTTGTGATTATTTTTTTGCCCCGAGGTGTTGCATTTAGAACAACTTCTGGGCAGTGTCCACTCCACGAGTCTATCCACAATACGCTGTCACGGCCGGTGTTGGGGGAGAATACTTTTTCCAACCAAATTTTGAAGTGCTCTATACATAGGATGATATTGGTTATCGATATAGTATAATTCATCATATGTTCAATATTTTCTGGCAATCATTTTTGTCCATACCTGAAGTCATTTTTCCGGATTTCGTTGCTGTTAAAAATACGTTTTCTGGCCTGAATAAATTTTTTTCCACGATTGGGCCGAACTCATCCTTTCCCTCTTTTAGAACGACAAAAAGGGGTGACAATAATTTTCCATCTGCATTTATGGTTGGCTGGATAGTGTAGCTGTGAGTTGTAGATGATACGGATTGTACTACACATTGCACTTGTTTAGTTCCTTCAGTCGTCAGAGTCCTGCCAGAGTGGATTTCCAGTTGAAAACCGCTCTGATCTGAATTATATATGTTTTCCGGTCCATATGTTTGAATATATGGTTTAATTTCATGTACGAAGTTTTCTGCATTCATCCTTAAAACTGGTTCGTCTTCTATAGTCTTTCGTGTTACGAATTTATTAATTTTCCTGGACACAATACGATGTGATTTCTTGAACTTCCGAAGCCAATTATGAGAAGCTTTAAAACGAATGTCTTCGTGACCTATCTCTTTTTGAGCTTGTAGAGCCCACTTTTGAAGGTCAATATCATGAACAATGAAACCAGCATCTATTGCGGCTTGTATGTTTTTCAAAGTATATTCAGAGATATGAGCTAATTTCTCCTTGTAGGTCCCACCTTTGTTCATTTGATTTGCCCAGCGTTTTAATTGTCGTACAGATTTGACTTTTTTGAATTTCTGACTCACGGTATCGACACTGTAATTTTTCTTCTTACCGGATCTCCAGTATTCGATTGCTTTGCGTTTGTAATCGTAGCTTATGTCTTCTTCGTCTTTAGAACAAGTATCAGAATCCACGGGACCTTCATCATGTTGCCAAAGAGTGTCCTCGACAGGGTTAACATCATATTGCTTGAATGGCTCTTGAAAATCTAGCGATTGTTCCTCGATAATTTCAACTCCGTTATAATCGTCCATGCAGTCGTCCAGAACTTTTTCGAAATTCTGCTTTACCTCGATTTCTGCATTGTTAATCGGAGTTTCGAGAATATTCATGGCTTCAAATGTAGCCAAAAGAAGTTTAATGACGTTGATTGGATTCACTTTCATGGTCTATTGATTTTTTTAATCAGAAATTATAACTGACGCACTGGCACTCCGTTTAAATGAGTAACTGAAGATCGCTGTATGTATCGCGGTTTTTATATTTGAAAGACTTGTGGTATTGTTGAACCACATGCGCTATCAGCAGATAATACGCAGTCCCAGATAGCCGCCTATGTAGAAAACACCTCTTACTGCATCGAAAGTATTTTTATCATATTGGCGTATGATTAGATTACTCAAAAAAATAAGATCATATTCATTTCGTTGGAATAATTGACAATGTTCTATAGATGGAACGACTGTTGCATCATCGACTTATTCCGAAATTTGCGCCGAATCGAAATACAATCTAATCGAAAGGTCGATAACATATGACGATAAATTATTGATAAGCACAAAATCAGCACAAAGAGTGAACGCAAGCAGCTCTTTAACATGTAAATAATGAGAAACAAGAATGTACGCATAAATATACGTACTAATGGATAAGGGGTAGTTTACCCCCGTAAATTCATTTTCCTGTGAATGTGTAAAAATACGTCATCTTTATTTTAACTTGCGCTTCCAAATGGTATATGTTCTGTTCAATTTGGTTGGTTAGTTTTTTGTGTAGGGTGGAAAATTGAAAAATCAGGGGGTTGTTCACCCCTGCAAATGAATTTTTTTCTTCAACTTCACGTGGAATTTTGATTGTCTTCAATGAGGAGTATTTCGGTTTTTGTTCCATTAAAATCGATTGATGCCTTCTGGGTGAAATTGCATAATCACCCCTCGACATGCTAATTTTAAAGGGCGATTTCACCCCTTAGAAATGTTTTTCGGCCGATAAAAAAAAATACGTGTCTTTCAGTTTTCGATGCTCTACAACATACGTGAGTTTCATCAAAATCGGAGGGGGATACCAAGCTGACTTTCTTGTAAGTACCTGTCTTTCAGTTTTCGATGCTCTACAACATACGTGAGTTTCATCGAAATCGGAGGGGGACACCAAACTATCTTTCCTTGTAAGGAAAAAGATTTTTTAATCTGACCTACTATGCATATTAAATACAATATTTGTTTGAGAATCCATCTAGATGTAGTTGACCGAATCTGTGAATGTATTGGAAATTATGAAGCTTCACTCACGACAGAGAAACATGAAACCAGACTGCAGGATGTTTAGTAGAGAAAGTGGTTTATGTGCATCTTCTGCACTTCAATAACAGAAAGAGGTTAAATTTAGAAAAATAAAAATGATATAAAAATAAATACACGAAAAAATCAGAGAATTAAAAAATGTATATAAATAAATTAATTAAATTATATGTGGCTTGAGAGACCAGCACACAATTATGCTAATTGTGTTGTCTTTTATTACATGAGGACCAGCACACAATTATATTAATTGTGTGCTATGTGCGCTTGAGAGCGAGCATGACGCAGCCAGTGCTGCGGAGCATGCCACGGAGTGAGAAATGTGAGTGTGTAAAAGATCTGACTTATTCCCAGTAAATTCTCTATATAGTTATATGAGAAAATACAGGGTATAAGTAAGAGCACTTGCAGTTGTACTGCTTGAGTGCTGGAATGTGATATGAGACAGCGTGACACAGTCAGCGCTGCAGAGCATGACAAGTATAATGTATGCATAAATATACGTAGTAATGGATAAGGGGTAGTTTACCCCCGTAAACTCATTTTCCTGTAAATGTGCAAAAATACGTCATCTTTATTTTAACTTGCGCTTCCAAATGGTATATGTTCTGTTCAATTTGGTTGGTTAGTTTTTTGTGTAGGGTCGAAAAATGAAAGATCAGGGGAAGGTTCACCCCTGCAAATAAATTTTTTTCTTCAACTTCACGTGGAATTTTTATTGTCTTCAATGAGGAGTATTTTGGTTTTTGTTTCATTAAAAGCGGTTGACGCTTTCTGGCCGAAACTGCAGAATCACCCCTCGACATGCTTAACTTTGAAGGGCGATTTCAGCCCTTAGAAATGTTTTTCCGCCGATAAAAAAAAATACACGTCTTTTAGTTTTCGATGCTCTACAACATACATGAGTTTCATCAAAATCGGAGGGGGACAGACAGACCAGCTGGTGACTCTCGTCGTAAGCCCCGAAGGCGACACTAATTTCGGAAAATTCGGAAGACCTAGGCAGACTAGTCAAAATTATCTACATGCCAACGTCTTCGAATAAGTACCTTTCTTCACCGATCACGTAGCATTCGCATCGGCGAAGGTTCCTACGGCCCAGTTGCCGGTAGTAGGTCAACAAACCACCTCGTCACTCTCGTTGTAAGCCCCGGAGGCAACACGGACACAAAAGTTATCGAGTCTGAAGTAGTCCAGTTGTTGGTACAGGTGTTGTGCCGCAAATTAATTAATTGTACATCATTTCGCCATTGATCCTTCTTCGCGTGAGGCCACTCAACGAAGTAGAAAAAATGTGCAAACGTAAGCAACGAGCTGCGAGCAATGACCGCTACGAGCTCGAGCTACGACTTGCTGGAATTTGCAAGCGATGTTTATTGTGAAATTCATTGCGACATTCGATTTCGGTCAAAGAAGTGAATAACTGCTTTGCCAAAATCTGTCAAAAGTTTAACATCAACCTGAACGGTTGGTCACCAGTCGGACTCGCCCGAAATATCAGATTCTATTAGTAGATTTGTTTGAGAATTCCGTCCGATGGTGTTGTTTGACAGACCTGTGAATATATTGAAACTAATGAAGCTTCAATCAAGACAGGCTGAAAATAAAACCAGACTGCAGGATGTTTAATAGAGAAAGTGGTTTATTTACACCTTCCGCACTTCAATTACAAAATAATATAATTTGGAAAAATATAAAAGTTAAGAATAAATGCAAAAATCGGCTAAATTTGGAAAGAATAAAAATGATATAAATAAATACACCAAAAAAAAACAGAGAATTGACAGATATATATCAATAAACAAACTGAATTGAATTCTGACTATCTGGACTGAGAACCAGCACACAATTAATATAATTGTGTGCTGTAGGTACTGAGCGTGGTGTGCGTGCTGCAGCCAGTGCTGCGGAGCACGCCACGCTATGAGATAAATGAGCGTTTAAAATGTGTCAATTATTCACTGCAAGCTCTCAGTAGATTTATCTGAGAGAAATTGCAGCGAATAGGTGAGAGCACTTGCAATTGAAATTGCTTGAGTGCTCTACATGTATGAGACAAGCTATGCAGGCAGCACTGCATAGCACAATACAACATATAATGAGGATGCACAAAATGAGCAGTGTATAGTCGCTGTACTTTTCCAGCAGATGTCCTGGGGAACAGTATAGTGACTATAGTACACCTGCATAATTATATTAATTATACCGGCAAATTATGCTGAGAGAAAACGTGGCGTGACATGTGCTGCAATGCCGCCAAAAAGTGAGACCAAAAATGTTGATGTACCGATAAGAATCCAAATCCTCATTGCCATTGAATTTATGGTAAATTATTTTCGGCTTCGCGAAGCCCTGCCTCGGCTATCTTCGGCTTAACCGAATTCCGTGTGCTGGAGCACCGCAACAGGTAGGCGCACGACGAATATCGATCGCCGTGCGCCAGCTGATTATCCAACAAGATTCAAACCAGAGAGGTTGGTTCCTCGTAACGGGCTCGAAACAACGGAATTATTGTATATTATTTTATTGACTTTGAATAGACAACGGAAAGTTGCCGTTACCTATAAAAAATACCACCATTTAACGTAAATACGCGTTTACACTAATAACTCGAGATCCATCTCCTAATCGTCAAACGATCTCAAAAATAATAACTCTTTAATATTATACCGATTACCGAGTATCCTATTACGCGGTACCGGCATAACATTTGGTGGCAGCGGTGGGATTTGCTGAAGTATAAGTGCTACGTGATTTATTTGGATAAAAAGTGTTTTGGACAAAGTAAAAAGAGTGACTCTCAAGTGACGACTACGACTCGTGCAAAGACACCAGTGTAGTACGTGAAAACCCGACTAAGCTAACGCGAAGGCGCGAAGTGTACGTCAGTGCGGTGTGACATATCGGTCAACGGTTTTACATCCCGATTGACGGTACCACGTCAAGTCGCGGAAAACCGCACAAAGTGCAAGTACTCAAGACAGCTACTTTGACAAAGCCGTCGCACAACCATTGGCGACGCACTAAGGACGCGCCTAGGAACCATCGAAGAAACGGGTCAACGGCGCCAGGAAGGACGTCTGGACCAACTTCAGAGCGTAGGGGCAACTAGCTAGATACGACGTTGCCCGGTGAAAGAGTAGATTCCACAGCCGGATTAGTTGTAGCCATAGGGAATATCGCGTACAGAACGCGCAGGGCGCTAAAGGAATTCTCGCCGTCGGGCCGAATCCCCGCTGACAGGCAGGAGGCCTTTGCAGGCCGTCTGACAGCCCAGTTCGGAGTAAGCCCACTTAGGGGTGCGTCGTTTAGGGATCACGACAGTGACGAAAGCGACGATGTTTTCAATATGGCTACCGGTGAAAGAACTCCCGAATGCGTCGCCGATTAAATTACCGAGCGGGAAATCGAAAACATGGGAACAATAGATCGAGTAGGTTTCCTGGCAGCTACCGTTACGGCTGCCCGGTCAATACCTGCACGAGTACGAGATGGTTAGAGGCAGTCAAGCGGAGCGACCGTGAATTGGAAAGAGCTCGACGGCAGTGCGAAAGGCTGCAGCGCGAGCATGAACGAGGCCAACGCGAACTGGATCGCGGACTCCGGGAAGCAGAAACCCCGTCGGCACGACGGAACTTGGCCGATACGCTAAACAAGGTAGATGCGGACGAGTACGAGCTCATCCACTCCTAAAGAGAGCAAATTGCTGAGCTTCAGCAACGGTTAGGAGAACCAGAGATAAAGGACTATCAGCCTCCCTCATAACCCCTGAGACGTACGCGGTTCGAGGAGACACGGACGCCCTCAAACATGCTCAGCCTCAGCCTGGGTATAAAAATGGTAGAAACATTCGACGGCAAAGACGCAAAGGCATTGCCACTCTTTTTAAAGTCCTGCGAGTCGACTTTTCGCAGGGAAGCCGAGGAGGATCATGACACCCTCATCGAATTATTTGGCATAAGCAAATTAGAAGGTGCGGCAGCAAGACAACTGCAGCACAAAACCATCACTACCATGTCGCAGCTCAGGAGCGAGTTGGAAGCGTTGTACGGACAACGGAAGTCCCTGGCTGCGTTGCAAATGAAGTTCAGCTCCCTTTGGCAGGGACAGAATGAGGACATCGCCGCCTACGCGGCAAGAAAGGAGAGAATTACGGTAGACATAGCCGAAATACTCTGGGAACCATTAAAAACAGAGGATCAGAAGATCACCGTCGAGAGTGTCACCCGACGAAGCGCACAGGCTAACTTTGAAAACAGCCTGCACGGCCAGGTGCAGGTGGTGCTGCGTGCGAGAAACTACCAAACGCTGGACGACTCTGTGGCGGGGGCCATAGAGATCACCAACTTGGTGCAGCCAAATGGAGGGGTAGGTCGAGTACTAAGCCACCCCAAAAGGACCCTAGGTGTACTATCCCGGCAGGGAGAAAATTGTTTCACCTGCGGAAAAGCTGGACACATGGCTCGAGACTGCACCCGGGATACGGGACGAGTAAGCCTACCAGTACCCAGTGAAAACAAGTCAATCCACAACGTGGAAAAAACCTACAATTACTGCCAGAAGAAGAGCCACATGTGGAAGGACTGCCGGAAGAGATTGTCGCAGAATAAAAGCGAGCTGGAGCAGCCGCCCCGACGGCCAAGAAATGCAGGCTACAAAAATGCAAGAAATACGGTAACCGCAGGGCCGCATTTAGCCACTGCAGGCGTTAACACGCTGGGCGCTCTGAGACTGAATACACTAACTGCCCAGCAGAGCCTGGCCGACAAAGAAAGGAACACCGCAAGAAAAACAACGCAGCAGCTGCTACAGGTAACGCTGCCAGCGTCGAGTGCCACAGTTCGCGACTTCGATATCGCTGCACCGTTGGCCACGACCGGGGTACTCACCCTCAAGGCGGACACCAGGGCGTAGTGCAGCATAATAAAGGAAGGCTGTCTGAAACCGGACACTATGGTGAAAGACTGCACCGTAGAGCTGCATGGGGCTGTAGGCGAAAAATTGACCCCCCTCGGGATAGCTAAAATTGTACTCGAGACACCGGCTTTAAATGTAGAGCATTGGTTCTACATCGTTCCGAACAATGTGCCGTTGAAGGTCAACGGACTACTTGGCATGTACTTTATCAAGCAGCATAAAGCGGACATACTGCACGGCGAGATGCTTAAATTGTATGGGCACTGCATGCCACTTCGGGACGGTGCGACTAGGATATATTCGTCACCACGCAATAGAACTGCCGCCACATGCAAATACATAGGCCTGCTTACAAAGATAAAGCTTCTTCCCAGAAGGGGGTCTAACACGGATGCCGCCAAGGAGAGTACATTTGTCGGACTACCTATAAGAGGTGGAATCAGCCGAGGCAAAGTAGAGAGATCCCGTGTCACACCGTCAAAAACCATTAGAGTGAGTTTAGAAGTTTCTAAAGATGACGGGGAAGTGCAATAAATAGCCGACGGCGACACTCGAACCGTCGGAGATAGCCGTACGTAGACGACAGGTCAAGACACTGCGCGTAAGCTCAGAGAGCACGGGGAAGAAGGCCAAACGTTTTGTGCATCAACAACGGAAGCCCGACTTGGTGCACCCCAGCATTCAAAAGCAAGCAGCTCACGCAGAAATAATGTGCGAATACAAGGGTGTATTCCATCTACGAGGGAACAAGCGCATGCATGAGGTGCAGCATCGCGCACCCTTTAAGATCGGATCGAAGGATCTAGGATCGCAACTCCTGCTTGGGAAAAACGTAAAATCGGAGCATGGGTTCGGTAAAATGCATACTAATGCAGACGCTCTGAGTAGCATATACGCGACCACACGAGCCCAAGTGGGACAGGAAAGAAAGTCCCACGAGAAAGAGAAGTGGAAAGGCCGACAGACAAAATGCTAGCGGAACGAATAGTCAAGCCCACTGGACTAATTTTACATAGCCTTAATTTTACATAGTCATAATTGAACATAGTCCGTGCCCACTGCCCAATATAACTGAATAATTAGGACTGTTCGGACAAATCCGATATTACACGACGTTGGACCTCGCCTCTGGATGTCACCAAATCCCGATGGCGCAGGAATACATGGAAAAACGGCATTTTCCAGTCCGCAGGGTCATTTTGAGTATAACCGCATGCCATTCGGACTCAAGAACGCGCCACCGACTTTCCAGTGGCTAATGAACTCTGCGTTAGCAGGATTACAGGGCGTCAAATGCTGTGTGTACCTCGATGACATAGTAAGGCACGAAAAAAGAGCTACTCGCGATAATTTGGGCTCTTGGTCAACTCCGACCATATATTTATGGTACTCGTTTCACGGTAGTGACAGATCTCCAACCGCTCACCTGGCTGTTCGGGGTGAAAGACCCAGGTTCGAGATTAATGCGTTGGAAAATAAAATTGGCGAAACATGAGTTTAATGTCGCATATGGCAGGAGAGCACAACACAAATGCCAATGCGCTAAGCCAAATAATCATTACTACTAGGGCCCAAGAGAGAGCCAAGATCGAAGTCTGTGGGTCGGAAGAGGACAGCATGACGGGGTAAGTAGGCACAGCAAATGACCGCACAAAGAGGAGACCCGAAGATACCCCTTACAGCCGTAGTAGCTCATCAAAGGGAGAGGTCAAGCTCGCCCACGAGAAGGAAAAAGGCAGCATGCGCCCGGGTACGGACAGCCGCACAAAGCGGAGAGCCGAGAATACCACGGGCCAGCACAGCAATAAGGCAGAGCGAGAGGCAGCGCCTGCCAAAGCTCCAGAAGAGGACAGAGAGATTTTCCGCGTGCATGCAGGTCATTCTACTGATCACCACAGCCCGCCGCAAAGTTGTGCGATCGGGGAAAGAGGCAGACCATGCACGCGAGTAGCGCAAGGTGCAAGTAAGACTGCTAGCATCACTGAAAAGGACGGAGTGAGCGCAGCACAGCACGGATCACCCGCGAAGCGAGGAAGGCCGCAAAAAGTAAACGTTGCAAGGCCGCTCGAGACCGAGAGTGACGTAGCGGCGGAGCTACCGGTGGGCACACCGGGCGAAGAAACTGTGGACAGAGCACCGCACAGGCCTGCTGAGAAAGCGAGGCACGGCGGGGGCTGTAGCCCGCAATCCTACAGTAGCGCGAACGAAGACAGCGGCACTAATGAGTATAGCGACTGCCGCAGTAGAGTAGTCAGCCTCTCTGCCGATGACCGCCAAAAAAAAATAAAGGTATACCACGACACCCCCATAGAAAGGCACCAGGGTATACGGCGTATATTACATCGGGTCCGGACCAAATACGACTGGGCCGGGATGAGAAGGGATCTGGAGGAATATATTTCGTCATGCGAGCCTTGCCAAAGAACAAAATCCGGAAAAAGGAACGAGTACCAATAGTGGTAACGGATACCCCATCGGGGGCATTCGAAAAAGTAGCT
This sequence comes from Cylloceria caligata, assembly GCA_963942595.1. Classification (NCBI taxonomy): domain Eukaryota; kingdom Metazoa; phylum Arthropoda; class Insecta; order Hymenoptera; family Ichneumonidae; genus Cylloceria; species Cylloceria caligata. The sequence continues at coordinate 18,068,377 of OZ012707.1, read as the reverse complement.
GTCGACATCTCAGGACCGCTACCAGAAAGCGCATCTGGGAAAAAATACATACTCACCTACCAGGCCGCGCTTACGAAATACAGTGCGGCGATACCACTACCGATATTGTCGGATCAGGGTACCAAACTTCCTCAGCTTGACCCTCAAGGAGATGTGTCGATTGCTGAGAATTATAAAGATACAAATAACAGCCTACCATCCGGAATCGAACGGCGCTCTGGAAAGATCGCATTGCACCCTCACTGAATACCTAAAAAATTTCATAAATGAGAACCAAGGAAATTGGGACGAGTGGCTGCCGTATGTGATGTTTACGTATAACACCACTCCACATACGGGAACCGGACAGTCTCCCCACGTGTTGATGTACGGACGCGAGGCTGAATTGCCGACCACCGTAAAACAGGAGGCCCGCAGCACCTATGCCTATGACGACTACGTCCCCGAGCTACGCGAGCGATTGCGCGTCGCATGGATTGTAGCACGGAACAACCTGGAAGGCGCGAAAAGACAGTCGAAGAATACATACGACCACGGCGCACAGGTGCAGGAGTACCGCGATGGCGAACGCATACTCCTTCGAGACGAGACGGTGCGCAGGGGGCGGTCAGCCAAGCTGACCCCGAAGTGGACGGGACCTCACGAGATAGTGTAGATGAGGACCCCGTCAACTACATCGTCCGGAAGGGACGGATAACTCAGGCGGTGCACGCGAACTGCCAGAAGCTCTTTATCAAGCACTAATAGCTCAGGAAATGAGGACGTCGCAAACTTATAGCTAGTTAAAACTAAATATTTGCTAGAAAATAAATGTGAGAAGGAGCCCCTCGGGACCCAGGGTAGGGGGCTCCAATAAAATAGATGAGGTCATAGGAGACCTAATTTTATCTAGAGAAAATAGAAGGTCATTCCGAGATGAAAATACATGATAAATATACTATGGAAAAAATATATTAAATGAAACAATTGAAAAGAAATTGCACTTTAATTACGCAATCCAGAGGGAACGGAATACTGCGACCATGCTTGAAACTCACCTCGAAAAATGTATAAAATATTCATGCTGACGCAGGATAGTGTTCAGCGTAGAGTGTAAAAAGAATATATAGAGTAAATTGAAGATATGAAGCCTCTAAGAGCATACTGAATTTTGGAAAAAATAAGTCAATGTGCACACTTTATTCGGTTGATATACACATGTTAATTGGTTATTCGATTTCCGCAAATAACAGTGAAATATGCCAAAAAATTACCATATTTCAAGATAATATTAATTGTATCAAGACAATATTAATTGGGTCTCGGAAAAAGTTTGTGGCTTTTTTCCCGATAGATAGCATCAATTGCAAATAATTCAGGAAACACAGATCGATGCGACACCAGTAAACGCGCGTTGGAAAGGTGACATTTCGAGCGTTACTTTGAGTGTATAAACATCGAAATTGGTGCAGTGGTTTGAAAGTTGTTTGCGTTTGAATATGGAGAAAAGTAATGAAAAATTGCGCTATATTTTGCAATATTATTACGACAAAGGAAAGAGCGGTGCGCAGGCTTGTGAAAAAATTTGTGCTGTGTACGGTGAAGGTACTTTATCAAAATCTGCTGCGCGGAAATGGTTCGCTTGCTTTCGTTCTGGTATTTTTGATGTGAAAAACGCCACGAACTTTCTCCCAGACCCAATATATATATATATTTATAAAATAACCGATAAATTTCAGCTTCATTTATATATTGGGTCTGGGAAAAAGTTCGTGACGTTTTTTTAGTAAAGTTCACTGGTTTTCTTATAGTGTGAAAATGAATTTATTTAAACCAAACAAGCTCCATTATTATCCACAATGTTTCGCCATTTTTCGGGTACAGCCATGATGCCACCGATGAAGAACTTCTGTGGTTTCTGGTTGAAAAACTGGATCAAGTTGATTTCACAGGCTTCTTTTGAAAGCAGCTTAATTCCATTGAGAGAGTTGTGCAGAGATCGGAATAAGTGATAGTCAGAGGGTGCTAGGTCTGGACTATACGGTGGATGCATCGAAACTTTCCAACCAAGCTCTCGCAATTTCTGAAGGGTCATCAAAGAAGTGTGTGGTCGGGCGTTGTCATGATGGAAGACAACACCTTTCCTATTAATCAATTCGGGCCGTTTTCATTTAATTGCTTGGCGTAATCTCTCTAGTTGTCCACAGCAGAGTTAAGAATCAATCGTCTGACCAACTGGAAGTAGCTAATGGTGGACGATTCCCTTCCAGTCCCACCACACACACAGCATCACCTTTTTCGCCGTCATTCCTGGCGTGACGACTCACCATCCCTTGTCCACGATCTTTGACGCTTCCGATTGTCGTACGTGATCCATTTTTCATCACCGGTTATGACACGTTTCAGAAATGGCTCGATTTCATTGCGTTTCAGCAGCGCATCGCAGATGTTCATTCGGTCTATCATGTTTTTCGCGCTAAACTCATGAGGAACCAATACATCGAGCTTATTTTTGTAGCCAGCTTTGTGTAAATGGTTCAAAATAGTTTTGTGGTCAATTCCTAGCTCCATACCAATATCGACACTGCTGATATGCTTATCTTGCTGCACTTTTTTAAGATTTTCATCAGCTTTTTCAGTGATTGGACGGCCAGAGCGTGACTCATCTTTCACATAAAAATTACCAGAACGAAAGCGAGTGAACCATTTCTGCGCAGCGGATTTTGATAAAGTACCTTCACCGTACACAGCACAAATTTTTTCACAAGCCTGCGCACACTGAAGCAACGCGCCGAAAAAGTGACGCTGTACGTTGAAGATAGTCGTTCAGTTCTGTTAACTCAACGTGTATATCGTCAAAAATATCGTGGCCAACAAGCACTATCTGACAACACTATTCTTTGTTTGGTGTCAAATTTTGTTGAGCACGGGACAGTGGGAGATCGTCCACATGCCGTTCATGAACGCCCAAGACGTTCCAATGAACTGGTTGAAGCGGTAAGAAAGAGTGTTGCCGAGAACCCACATGTGTCGTATCGTCACCACGCTCAGCATTTTGGCATCAGTGGAACCACTTTGCGGCGCATTTTGAAGGATAATTTGCATTTGTTTCCGTATGAAGTGCAATTGACTCAAAGAATATTGCCGACAGACCGTCCACGTCGCTTGGAATACGGCCAAACAGTCGCTCGAATGGTTGACACTGAACCTGATTTTTAGAAGCAAATTTTGATGACCGACGAGGCTCATTTCACACTCTCTGGCGCCGTTAACAAGCAAAATTGCCGCATTTGGGGAACGGGGAATCCACACGAGATCCATGAAAGCCAATTGCATGACCAAAAAGTGACTCTTTAGGCCGGCGTTCGCTCCAGAACCATCATTGGGCCATTTTTCTTCAGAGAAGGCGAAACTGTCGATGGGAAGCGATATCGGTGATGTTGGCTTATTATGGTTTCAACAAGACAATGCGCCATGCCACACTGCAAATCAAACAATGCAGTTTCTGCAGTGAAAATTCTCTGGACGTGTGATGTCAAAAAATGGCGACATTGACTGGCTACCCAGATCTCCAGATTTGACCCATCCGGACTTCTTATTGTGGGGTTATTTAAAAAGCAAAGTGTACGCCAACAAGCCTCAGACCATTGACGAGCTCAAGGCAAACATTCGTGTCAAAATCATCGCTATACCGCCCGAGATGCTCGAAAAAGTGATGGAAAGCGCAAGAAAAAGCGCACATTTTGCTTAAGCCAATAAAGGCGGCCACTTGATTGATGTTGTATTCAAAAACTAGTCGAAATGAATTGTAAAGACCAAATTAAAGAAAAATACCTCATATATGGAAATCGGTTTTTTTTTAAAAAGTTATTCTGTGTTTACATACCGACATAAAAGGTGGTGCACCCTGTATATATAATAGTAATAATAATAACTATAAAATAGTAGTACACTAACTGGCCCAATTTGTTACACGAATGCCGAAATCGATTAACAAAAATGAAGGAATCACTCAAGCTCTTCGGCAAAGACCGGGTGTTGACAACGAATGCCACTGAAATTTATCGGTTCCCCGAGCCGCATCTTTTTTGGTACGTTAGATGCTGACGACGCGACATACTACAACGATAAAATGACATCGCTCGAAAACGATGCGAGATCAATTATCGAATTAATTAGTAATCAGACACATATAAAATCCAAATTCAATGAAGCGTTACGAACAACCCGCGCGGTGTTTTTACAAAAACCGACAAATTTAAGACATGTGAGGCGTTTCGGCGTGAGTTTTCGTACTCTGGTCAAGGAGAATGACTTCTCCCTTTACCACACCTGACAAGAAAAAATACCGAAGACGCAAGCCCCCTCTTGAGTCTAACCTTTCGGAAAATTACTCGGGACAGGGCTGAGAATGCTCGTTGAATGTTCTCATTAATCGTCACTCGACTCGATACACTAGATCGATAAATTAACATGCGGAGGAACGGGGTTTAGGGGGAAGGAAAATGGCAGGTTACTTTCACTTGGGGGAAAATTTACGGAGTTATCAGATAATATAAATTAGAAGAATTGCGTTTGTACTTACGTTTGGTGTTCTGGTGAAGTTGTTCCGCCGGTAAATGATGCGTTGAAGGGGAAAAATAGCAACCATTTGTTAAAATAAAAGTACTAAACTCGATGATTCGTGAAACTATTAAAATTTATTCAAATAACCGAGTAAGTGATACACATACGTTCGCTATTACCGTGGGCGAGCGATCGTTACTTTTCGACGCAATACTCTTAATGTGATACTTATGATTCTATAAAACAGTAAAACGAAATAAACTGTGTGGACTTGTATAAAAACGGCTGAAAACTATTGAATTCAATTTCTTCTAGATTATTTCTTTAAACTTGAGATAAATTCCGTATGATTGACATTAAAACCGAGAAAAAGTAAATTCGAACTGAATTTAGACTGTTCAACCGTTTTTCTTCTAAGTGCTCACTCTGAATTTTAGCCGACTCTACAGGGTGGGGTTCCTCCGCGTTGGGAGCCTATTTAGCTCGCCAGTTTTGATCGCGACTCGTCGAACGCTCGACACTCACCGGGCTCTAACCTAGGAGACTCTGATCTGTCCTATGAAGCCCTCGACTAACTCTTCGACTAACTCTCCGACTAACTCTTCGACTAACTTTTCGGGCATTTTCCCGTCCTTATATAGGTCCTGGATGGTCTGATTTTCTATGCGGGGGATTCTGGGAATTACAATAGAACTCGGACGTTGGGGGGGGGGGGGGGTTCATCGCGATTACTATGTTTTCTTCTAGCCATCCCTTCGTTCGGTTCTCGTTCCGTATTGCTTGGGGTTAGCTGACACATCCCAGGTAAAATGAAGCTATGTCGAAAAAGGCTAAGACTTTTAAGTAGATCCACCGAGCCTCTGATGATTCATGCTGTAATTCTCATCTAAACCCGGTCTCCGTCAACTTCTATTCTGAACTGCGGTACCACATGTCGCGACGATCCATTCCCTGCCCTGAAGACACGTGTCGCGAGGAACCATTCCCAGCTTCGACGACACGCTGTCGCGAAGAAGCATTCTCTGTTTCGACGACACGTTGTCGCGATAGGCAGTGAGGAATAAAGACGACTCGGACGCCGGTACAGCCAATATACTTCTCTTTAGTATTATCTTTCTTGCTTTTTCTTCTTCCGTTATAGACTATGTCTTATTATTTTCATTACGCTTTATATTTGAAATTCATTTAAACGCTTATTAGTTAATGTCTAAAAAGGCCTTATTGACTGAATATTTCCCGATGGTTTTCCTCAAGTCTTTTAAATTGGATATCGTTGATAACAAATTGAGATATCGGTATGATAAGTTTTTACTCGATTGTTAAAGCCGTTTTATGAGCAATAACTCTTCTTATTCACTTTTAAGGAAATGCATTCGATATGTATGTATTAATATTTCTATTTATAAATTCTTTCGATGGATTACTCCTCACCTCGGTGGCACGCGCCGAGATAGAGAGAGAGAGAGAGAAGTGCCTTGGTCGGGAAGCGAGGTATCGCGGAGTTTGGGTCACGCTGCGCTGTACATCCGAGTCGCTTCCGTTGTCCCTTTTATGACTAATACCGAATGTAGTTCTTCGATAATGCTAAACTTATTTTAATTCTTAATAGTTTGTAGCGTGGAAGGGCATATACATCTACCACAGTAAATAAATGTTAATTGTTTTTATATCCTTTCACGATACTGACTGTTTAGTTAAACGATGTAAATGGCTTTTCGATTTTCATTAATGTTTAAGTTTCATACTTGCAGTTATTTATTGTATCCTTTTTTGTGAGCATTTCGTTTCTGAATTCTTATCATAATTTTAAGTTAAAATTGTTCGTAAATCCAAATTATTGTATATTAAATGGCTGCTTAAATTTACAGTGGACCGCAAAATATGTGTTTTATAAATGTATTGTTTCGAGGGAACACTCCTCGTCTTATGGTGTTAACACAGGGAGAGGGGAAATACGGCATCAGCTCGGGTGCAACCTGAAGCGTTGAGAGGTATGTTCCCCCAACAGCAACTGCTGCCGTATCTTCGAGTCACTTTTGCCATTTATCCAATGACTAATATGAGTCATCTTTTCTTATTTTATCCTATTTTAACTCTGGCTATCTGTATGATATTATTGCTTAATTCTTATATCGAACTCACGTTTAAATGTTTTATTCCCTTTAAAATATCGATGTATCTATTAGATATATATTCCGTCACCTGAATATTTATTTCGTAAAGAGATCAAATCTCTGCTACAATTGTGTTTCAATTGTTATTTGTCTATTCAGAAATTTTGAAGAGCTGCTTTTTGAGCTTTTGGTGTTCTGACGTCAAAAATAAATTCCAATTTTCCATCAATACCATTAATAAGACACATGTCTTCGTGTAATATTGCATATCAATCTTTCGTTCTTGCAACATTCGTCGCAGCATATAAGAACTTCCAAAGCAACGAAGACGTTACTAGAGTAGTTGGTCTACCTTCGTGACCCAGATACGGTACACGATAGGGAGAAGGGAGCGAGCACCCGACAGTCGCCAACAGAGCAAGTGAGTACGAACTAATTAAAGACTTCGGTGACACAGGCCGCCAACGATATCCACAGGCCATAGAGGGAAAACTCTTGATACGAGATTCAGGTCCCTCCACGCTGACCGTTAGAGTGGGGCAGTGGCCTACCAACTCTTAGTTTTTCGTTGTTAGGTACAGTGGTGAACCTGGCCGTCCACTCCTGGCGCGCACCATGTGTTCCCACTGTCCTACCTCGGTGTAGCTGCAGGTCTCACCCCTCTCGCCGTCATTATACCTCTATAATCTCTGGTAACTATAGGACCCTGACCACAGTGCAGGTTCATGATCTTCTTTAAAAGAAAGAACGATATTGAAGCATAGTTACGTCAGGACGTAACAGAAGAACGACTTCGAACTTTTGACTTTCCAAAGACATTCTCGGAAAAAATTATTAACATGTATCATGCGCCATGCTCGTATTAAGTAACGAAATAACAACCATACAGCACAATGAAAGATTAGTCGACGCCCCCGCGACTCTCGAACTCGGTATCGCGGAACACGAACTTGACATCGCCATACTCACCGACGCTATTTTATCCGAAAAACAGGGCGTTTCATCTCTGCTTATTGCCACCATTACAAGTGTTACAGGGAGTAAAAGCTATCCCACATGAAAGGTCGAACTTGGAATTCTTTTCCACTTAAAATTGAGTCGATTCCAGATCTGCTAAGATTCGCTGAAATTACCATCTTTCACTCCAAAGGAAAACTCATTTATATAATATCTGTATCACTATTGACCTTGACGTCATATACGATATTCAGAAACATCCCGGTATCAGTAATTCAATATCAAGCGGCCCAAAGAACGAGTTTCGCATTTGTTAAACCATCCTCGGAATTGAT
>OZ012707.1:17991436-18060226 GCA_963942595.1 Cylloceria caligata | reverse complement strand
GAGAGAGAGAAGAGAGAGAGAGAGAGAGAGAGAGAGAGAGAGAGACGAGAGAGAGAGAGAGAGAGAGAGAGAGAGAGAGAGAGAGAGCCTCAATAGCTACATACACATAAATACTGTTGGATAATCAGCTGGCGCACGGCGATCGATATTCGTCGTGCGTCGACCGGTTGTTGCGGTCTAGCACGCTGCGTTCGGCTGAGCCGGAGATAGCCGAAGAAGGGCCTCGCTGAGCCGAGGCTGTGCCTCGCAGGCATGCCGCATTAAGCGAGAGGTTATCTCTCTCGCTTGACTTCGGTTTCACTCACCGGTTATGTCGCTCATTCCACTCCAGCGCTCAACGACGCTTTCGTATCCCGCAGTCATGTTGAAAATTTAGACACTTTCTGAAAAATCCACGGGAACAGCGCACGCATCTACTGCACATCTCGGACCTTTTCACTGAATTCACCGGACTCGCTCAACATTCTGTGCTCACTAGGACTCAAAACTCAGGTAAGAGTACACCGTTATAATTCTGTGTAATTCACTGACGGTGAGGAGTAAAAAATAAGTCGGTGCATCCTCATAAAGGTCTCAACCGTCAACGTGCTCTGCAGCGCGGGCTGCACCACGTTTTCCACACCACTTGTTGCTCACCCAATTAATATTATTGCGTGTGTGCATATCAGTTCACTGTACTTTCCCCCAACCAAGCGTGCTGGGAAAGTACAGTGAATTTATTTCACTCATTTTGTGCATCCTCAAGCTCACTCTATCGTGCAGTGCAGTGCTGGCTGCTTCACAGTCAGTCATAAAATTCCAGCACTCAAGTATCGGAGTTGCATGTGTAAGCACTCACTCTCTGTACGTTATATTTGTCTATCTTGTTCAAAAGTTGCTGGGATTAGTACAATCTACCTGCGCACTGACATATCCCATAGCGTGGTGTGCTCCGCAGCGGTGGCTGCAGCACGTACACCGCTCTTAATACACACAGCACACAATTAATATAATTGTGTGCTGCTCAAGCAGTTCACAAAGACGGCACACAATTGATGTAATAGTGTGTCACTCAACATTCAACATTCAAAGCGGAAGGTGATAATAAACCACTTTCTCAATCTAACCATCTATGTGTCTGGCTTCTTTTTTCCTGTCGTGAGTGAAGACTCATAATTTTCACTATCTTCACAGATTCTCTCAACGTCAACCAGGAGGAATTCCGCAACAAATACATATAAATACATATAAATACATATAAATATAATAAATTTGATTACATATTATATATTATATATTTGCTCCCCTCTCTCTTGTCTGAAAATGTTTCGCTAACATTCTTCTGAAATTTGGCAATCTGTCTTCTCTTTTTATTTCGATTGGTAACCCATTGTACATTTTACGTCCCTCATATCATAACATTTTCTGTTCCTCCGTAGTTCTACATCTGTTGATATAAATATTTCCTTTTTGCCGTGTACTTACACCTTCTCCATATTGCATTAATTTTACATTATTTTGCAAATATATGGAACATAACCCATTTACAGTTTTATATATAAGTACACATGTATTGTACTCGATCCTTTCTTTTATCGACATAAAATGTAGTGCTTCTAACATATCACTAATTCTTACTCTTCTATTATTATTAAATTCTGAATTTATGCGACAATTCCCGACCACTTGTTAAGATGGAAATTTCGGTAAATTGCAACTCGGGGTGTGAGTCAGCGTTACCTAGATTCCTGCGTTATCGATCTTTCTTGGTCGAAAGATCTCAAACAATCAAATCCTTAATTTTTGTCAACTCTGATTGCCTCACTCATTCGTAAAGAATTGATGAAGCAACCACAATTGACGGTTTTTAATTTCTAAAGAAATCGTGAAAAAATATCACCACAGCCCGGGATCGAATCGGGAACTCCAGAATTCTAGCCTGGTACGTTACCAATTAGGCCACCGTGGCTTTACGAATGAGTGAGGCAATCAGAGTTGACAAAAATTAGGGATTCGATTGTTTGAGATCTTTCGACCAAGAAAGATCGATAACGCAGGAATCTAGGTAACGCTGACTCACACCCCGAGTTGCGATTTACCGAAATTTCCATCTTAACAAGTCGTCGGGAATTGTCGCATAAATTCAGAATTTAATAATAACATATACACGACTGATTGATTAATAAAGTTGCTTACTCTTCTATTGCATCTTAATATTATTCTCATCCCTTGATTTTGCATTTTTTTGGATGCTCCAAATTTGTTTTACTTATACCCACCAGTATAGATGAGCAATATTCGAACAATGGACTTACTATTGCTTTATATACAATGCACCTGATGTTTGCTGCTAGGTCCATCCCAATTCTCCGCATAACACCTAAATTCGCTCCTACCTTTTTACTAATATATTCTACATGTTTAGATAAATAAATTTTTTTATCAATTATTACTCCTAGATATTTAATTTCACTTACAATCTCTAGTACCTCATTCTCCAGTTTAATCTTTAAATTGTCCTCTGTTGCTTTCTTTCTAACTCCTTTTATTAACATAACCTTAGTCTTTTCAACAATAACGTACAACCTACTAGTATTTATCCTTAACCATTCCTCCACTTTCACCATTTGCTCATTGAGATTATTATTAATTTCTATACTTGAATTCCCTGTTGTATAAATCAACGCATCATCCGCGAACAATCTTATTACACATCTATCATTAATAGCCTCTATAATATCATTTATATATAATATAATAGGAATAACAATAGTCCTAAAACTCCTGACCCTCAAGGAACACCTAAATCTACATTAACGGGAGTTGACAGAACCCCACTAAATTTTACTCTCTGAGATCTATTTTGCAAGTAACTTTTGAACCAATTTAGTACTGTCTTTTTTATTCCATACCATTGTAATTTTTTAATCAAGATTTCTCTGTCCACTACTTCAAACGCTCTTCTTTGATCTAAAAAGACCACTGCTATCATTTTTCCGCCCCCTATTGTTCCTTTCTAGTCCGGAACCACACACTGTAAAGCAGTTTCACACGAGTGCTTTACCCTAAAACCCGATTGACATTCTCTAAGCAACTCATTATTTTCTAAGTATTCTACTAATTGTTTCTGAACTATTTTCTCCAATATTTTCTCGTATACTGGTAATTCATTTATCGGTCTGAAATTTTCAATTTTATTTGTTCCTCGAACCTTAGGTATCGGAACTACAATCGCGTATTTCCACTCCTCGAGGAACATTCCTTCTTCGAGTAACATATTTAGTATATATAATATTTTGTCTGTTGCTGCTTCTACTACACGTTTCATTATTTCTACAGTTATACCTTCTTCTGTACCTGCTTCGTTTTCTAATTTTCGGACTATTTTACATAATTGCTCTACTACAAATTGTGTAAATACTTCTAGAACACAGTCGGTATATTTTCTATTCGCTATGCAATCTTCCCTACTATTTATGTATGTCAGCGCTCTAACACTGTCAACAAAATAACAGTTAAATTTATCCGCCATTTCTTCTCAATTACAAATTATTTTGTTTTCAAATTGTATTTCTTTATTCGCTTTATCAGTTACTTTACCTTTCAACATTTCTTTTAAAACCCCCCACATTACTTTCGAATCCTCTTTATTTTTATTAAGTTTTTCTTCTATATAGTCTTTTTTTCGCTTTCCTACAAATATCCACAGTTTTATTCCTTGTCTGTCGATATACTTCCCAGTCATACTCATTCTTACTTACACGAACTACCTTATGTGCTTTGTCCCTTTGCTTTATCAATTGCCCCACGTTGGGCGCCAATTGTAATAAGATGGTAATAAAATTGTAATAAAAACTATTTTATTTTATTAGTTTCTATTTACTTCGTTCGCTTGACTCGCAAAAATCCAAAGTGGCTGATATTATTCTTGATCCTCGGTTTCTGAGGACCACTCTGTTGAATATATATATTCCAACGTAACGAGAAAGAGTTCTCAAATGGAAATAATTCAAGAGTACATGTAACAATTAATAGAATTTTATTGCCACATATTGACAAATTGTTGTGATTATCCTCATACTTGGACAATTTGATGATCGATCATAAGAGTGACAAGATTTGTTATTTTTGTTTGGCATCAACTACTCGACAGAATAAATCCTTATTCTCCCTAAATATTCTGATAACGACATCTGTCTCGGGACAGCTATATTCACAAATATAAATAATTATCTTTCATCACCTATGACATCAATATTGTGGTATCACACATTGCCCACCTCTCTGTTATACACATAATAAATTGGCACATGACCGAGTTCGTAATTATATGATACATATACAGCTATCAATTACATAACATATTCATTTCTTCACAAATTATTACACAATAGGACCTTTCAAGTATCCTTCAAATTTTGGGAGCCTCAGCTCATCGATACAGGGGTTTATCAAGCGTAATATTTTACACAAATTAAGCCTCTAACGCAAAGTATAAATGTAAATAGGACACACAATTGTGTCTGTGACCGAATGATACTTGTCACAAATTAAGCCTTCGGCGCAACGTACAAATGCAATTAGGATACACAATAGTGTCTATGACAGATTCAATTAATTACTAACTGCATAATAAAACCTTTGATCTTCGCCTCATATTCAGATTTATAGGCCTTGGCTCATCGTAGCTTGATTCACCGAAACGTTGGCTACATTACACATTTATGAAAAGCCTCACATTCATGAACCGTATAGACAAGCCGAAATTACACAAAGTATAGATCCCTTCACAGAGTAACGTCTTGCCTGAAAGTTTATCAATTACTTGAGAAATTTGCAAGAATTGGTCTAAAATGTCACACAAGAGGACATCTCTTATAAATACTAGTACATTGTTACACAATAACTAACATATTCTGGTAAAATATTCCACCGCGGTCTATTCGGACCGGATAGTCACTTAGCTTTACGCCGTCATAGAGCACGTTGTAGCGAAACGGGATGTATGTGCGCTCCGCTGGCAGAAGATGGCGACGGCCCTTGACGCCGCTTGCCGATAGTGTGTATGGGCTGATATGTGTCGGTTTACCGGCTATCGCCGCGCTGTCTTCTTCCATGGATTAGCTTATATTTCGTCTATACATGGTATTTTGGAGGTATCCGTCTTCAGGAAATTACTCCTCGGAAAGTCTCATGTCAAATATCCGTGAGAGAGAGCTTGATTTTCCGTCTCAAGGGCCCAACCATCCTACATGCATTGTACATGAGGTGTCAAACACGGACGATTGATTTTGCTCAATAATTCGTTTTAAAATTATTAAATTATGAAAAATATCATACCTAAACTTTCGCAAAAACACTTCTTTACCCGATTATCGTTAAACTTTTACAGATGTGTATGTTGTAACCGAGATATAATTTGATTAATATGTCGCACTACATTTGTTGAGTCCACGCGGAGCGTGTTGGATGCTCGGGCTTTCAGAGACGATTGGGGGGGAATCATTACCGTCGTGCGCTCGCGTAACGCCTTAACGCTCTTATGCCTATGCGTTCAGCTTTCGCACTCACTGCTCAACGATGTCTACAACGACTCATGAAGAAACTCTCAACAAATAACTCATACACCAAATTATACAACTTATTCATGAAAGAATATAAAGACTGTGGTCACATGATACGTGTACCATCTTACCATCAGTCAACTAAAATGAGCGATTCTGTTCATTGCTATCGTGAAACCGAGACAACCTTGGCACATGATGCTGTAGCATCAGGAGGGTTGAGGGTCTCGGAAGATCGATTGTCAGTACAAACTCATGCTCATCCGTCGTACTATCTTCCTCATCATGGTGTACTAAAAGAAGATCGAATCACTACAAAGTTGAGAGTTGTCTTCAATCCAGCCCAACGACGTCGCAAGTATCACTCAACGACATCCAGCATGTTGGAGCAAAATGTCAACGTGACATCTCAGACGTGCTAATATGGATCCGACAGCACAAACTCATCTTTTCAACAGACATCACAAAGATGTACAGACAAATCAAAGTCCATCCGGACGATTGGGATTTGCAACGAATCATGTGGCGAGATGACCAACTCAATATGGTGCCATATCACCTAACAACAGTGACGTATGGAACTCACTCAGCACCATTCTTAGCAATCAGATCATTACTTCAACTAGTTGAAGACGAAGGTCATCGCTTCCCGCTCGCAATCGAACCACTCATGAAAGGCAGATATGTTGACGACATATTTGGAGGAGCTGATCAGCTTGACACACTCATCGAAATGTCAAATCAAGTCATCCAGCTCTGCATGGCGGGCGGGTTACCTCTAGCAAAATGGCACAGCAACACCGATCAATTCATTGAGCATATCGATCACCACTCACCATCAAACTTACACTCACTCGAAGATAGCAGCACCAAGTTACTCGGCCTGTCATGGATACCTCGTAAAGACGTATTCAAGTTCCACGCAAAACCTCCATGCTCAAGTTCCAAGCTCACAAAGAGAATCATCTTGTCTGAAACAGCACAACTCTACGATCCACTCGGGTTTCTCTCACCATTCATCATCAAGGCCAAATCATTATTGCAAGACTTATGGCTGGAGAAACTCAGCTGGGACGATCAAGTTTCAGATCAGATACACACCAAGAGGATATTGCTCAGACAAGAGCTCACTCAATTCGATCGAATCTCAATTCCACGATGGATTCAACTCACAAGCTCAACACTTGTGGAGTTGAACGGATTCTCTGACGCATCCCAAATAGCAATAGCGGCTGCTATCTATATCAAAACAACAACTCCAGGGGAAGAAACCAAGATTACACTCATCTGCGCGAAATCAAAAGTAACACCACTCAAGCGACTCTCCATCCCTCGACTCGAGCTCACAGCAGCACTGATCTTAGCAAAGCTCATGAAGTATGTGCAAACAACCTTGGAACTCACCAACACTCAAATGTTCTTGTGGACTGATTCCTCAGTAACGCTCACCTGGATTAACTCACACCCATCACGGTGGAAGGACTTTGTCAGGAACCGAGTGTCAGCAATTCAAGAACTAACTCCAAACAGCTTATGGAGATTCGTTCCTGGCAAAGACAATCCAGCCGATTGTGCTTCAAGGAGCATCAGCATCTCCCAGCTCCAGAAGCACCTCCTGTGGTGGACAGGACCAAAGTGGCTTACAGGCGATCAATATTCATGGCCAATTCAACACTATCACCAGGACTCACAGACTCATCAGGAAGAGCGACCTGGGCTCGCACTCACAGTGGCAACAACTCAAGCCGTATATCATTGGGAGATGATATATAGACACTCTTCTCTCACTCTACTACTCAGAGTAACCGCAATATGCCCTCGAGTAAGTCAACTCATCAAGAAGTTGCCAAACTCAACATTCTTTAACCCTCTCTCGCCACAAGATATTGAGAGCGCAAGAGTATTTTGGATCAAAGCAACTCAAGCAGCATATTTCTCAACAGAGCTCAAATTGATCACCATAGCTCAACTACCAACAGCTCATCCCTTCAATCGCCTGACTGCCTATATCGACACTCAGGACATCATTCGGGTTAGAGGAAGATTGACCAACTCAGAACTAGAACTTGAGGCAATTCACCCAGCAATACTCCCACGATATTCACACTTCACTACACTCACCATAGCAGATGCACATCACAAAACAATGCATGGAGGCACTCAACTCACCCTGAACTATACAAGATAATCGTACTGGATTATTGGTGGTAGAGCTCCAGTACGGTTGCACATACTCAGCAGCATGAAATGTGCTCGACAACGTGGCGTCAGAGCACAACAACTCATGGGTCAATTACCAACCAAGAGAGTCACACCAGCACGACCATTCTTCTACTCAGGTGTGGACTACGCTGGTCCACTGACCATCAAAACCTGGAAAGGTAGAGGCGCCAAACAACATAAAGGATGGCTGTGCATTTTCGTGTGCTTCGTCACCTCGGCCTTGCATCTGGAGGCCGTGAGTGACTACTCAACTGACTCATTTATCGCTGCATTCAGATAGTTCACTGGATGCAGAGGCATCTGCAACACTTTCTATAGTGATTGCGGCACAAACTTCATAGGAGCAGATGCCACACTCACCAAACTCTTCACTCAAGGTACGACAGAATCACTCTCACTGTATTGCTCACTCACCAGCGACGGAACTACGTGGAAGTTCAACCCACCACCAGCTCCACATATAGGAGGAAAATGGGAAGCAGCAGTCAAATCAGTAAAATATGATCTGAACCGTACAGTAGGAGAAATCGCACTCACGTTCGAAGAATTAACCATGCTGCTCATCCAGATCGAAGTAACGCTCAACTCACGACCATTGGAACCACTCACAGAAGACCCTGAAGATACTTCAGCAGTCCCACCAGCTCACTTTCTAATAGGAGAGCCGCTTACAGGCATACCAGAGCCATCACTCACAGATCTGAACGTTACTAGACTATCACGATAGCAACTAATACAACAAAGGCTTCAATATTATTGGTCCAAATGGTCAACTCAATATCTCCAGCGCCAACTTTCTACATCAAAATGGCATCATCCATCGAACACTATCAAGGTCGGTTCACTAGTACTGATCACTGATGAGAGGTCTCCACCATCAAAATGGCCTCTTGCCAGAGTCACTCAACTCCATCCAGGAAACGATGGACTGACCAGGGTAGTGTCACTCAAAACTGCAACAACAACACTCGTCTGACCAATCACCAAACTCGCCATCTTACCAGCTCAAACTGAATGAAAAGCAGATCACACTCAATCACCAACACCGTTGCTGATGGCGGGCGGAATGTTCAGTTTTCGCACCTACCAAGCACACACTCAACTCATGCACACGCTACACTCACAATCATCTGACGCCTCGAGTCATATGGTATAGCTCGCAGGTATGCTATATCGATTTATCGACCGCGCACTCAAGCGGCCAACGCTGCGAGCGTGGCCCCAGCGGCAAGACTACTCACAAGGCTCACTTTTGATCGCTGGCGGCGAATCACAACTCAAGCAAACTGTGACGCACGTCCGCCCTCTTGATACTCTGCCTCATGGTCGAGGGATGTGGCCATTGTTTTTACTCGAGTCGTCCGCGCTATACATTCCCGCGTAAACTCACGTAGATATTCATTAGGTCCACTCACAATTTTTATCTACTCAGTAGTGTAGCGTATTACATTCTTGGTTAAATCACCCGTGTTTCAACTCAGTGTCATTGCGAATCACAGCAAACCAACAGGACTATCGCAACCTTCACATAAACGTCAACGACGTGGTTCGTCGTTGGCAGCAGAGACGCCATTCAGCCTCGCATCTCACGTTGGCTATAGCCCACTCATCAGCCTGCCGTGTGGCTTCATTAGAGCTCTACAACCAAACCAGATTACCAGGATCATCCACACGGATCAACAAGTCAACTCAACGGTCTGAAACCCCAATCACCTTCAGTGCATCATCACACAGACCAGACAAAGCAAATCACATACGTTCTGTATTCAACAGGTATTTCTTATGCAACCAATGTTAATTAATTGAATAAACATTGAATTATTATTATCACATACTGAGTGCATACACTTAATTATACTTGTCACCAGGATCCTTAGTCTTAATATTCGCAACTGTCACTCAACATGCTACGTGCGAATGCATCGACCTGCTATCAGTCGACAGATTAAAAATCCTCAAATTATACAGTTCACTGCACAGAGCACTACATTCATTGCCATTTATTATGTGTTACTCAGGCTGACTAGGCGCTCACTCTGCGCACTTGTCAATTTCTCTTATAGTACTCTGTCGCATCAGATAGTTTTCATTCTAGAGTTCTCAATAATTTTATGTGAACCATTACTAAATATTTCAAACTCACTCTAAATCATTTGCATAAATTGTTTGGTTCTTGAGATAATTCTAACTCACTTTTACTCATTATCATACACTATGAGTCTATCAAGATATCCGAACTCGATTGGAATCTCGCGTAATGCACGGTGCTGCTACTAGTGTAAGATATGATCGATATTTGGCTAAACAGTCGATATAATGCCGACTGCTATTATATCACAAATACAACACGATTGCTGAATGATCCGTTATCTTTGGTTCATGCCATACTTCAGTTTTTATCTCAACATTTAAAAAAACTAAGTCTATTATTGTTCCTGAATTCATTACAATTCTGGTTGCTTCTCCTATTAGATGTTTTAACCCTACAGAATTAATTATTCTAGTTAATTTATCTTGAGTATAATTATTTACTTTCATATCTATGTTAAAGTCATCCATTATTATAACATTATCATTCTGCATGTTGCTGATACAGGTTTCCTCAAGAAAGTATAAAACTAGCATATTTACCATTTGGTGTGTTTGAGAATCCGTCCGATGTAGCTTGACAGATCTGTGAAGATATAGAAAGTAATAAAGCCTCACTCGATACAGGGTGATAAATGACCAGACACATTGTTGTTATCTTGAAGAAGCGGGTTTTCCCACCTTCCGTCAGCTCTTATACAAAATACAATTTTGGTTATAATTTGGAAAAAATGCTAAATGTCAAAATAAGTTAAATTTGGAAAAATACAAAATCAATATAAAATAAAGGCACTAAAAACAGCGAATTAAACTGTAGGAATAAATGAATTGAATTCGATTTTTGCTGTGCGACTTGAGCAGCACACAATTATATTAATTTGTGTGCTGGATGCACTGAGAGCGGTGTGCGTGTTTCAGCCAGTGCTGCGGAACACGCCACGCTATAAGATAAATGAGTGCTTAACATGTGTCAATTATTCACTGCAAGCTCTCAGTAGATTTATCTGAGAGAAGTTGCAGCGTATAGGTGAGAGCACTAGCAATTGAATTGCTTGAGTGCTGTGAGTGAATGTGAGAACAGCTACGCAGTCAGCACTGCGTAGCACAATACAACATAGACTGAGGATGCACAAATGAGCAGAGTATAGTCACTGTATTTTCCCAGCAGATTTTTTGGAGGAAACTACAGTGAATATAAAGCACATGCGTAATTATAATAATTAGTCCGGCAAAATAGAGTGAGGAGAACGTGGGGCAGCACGTGCTGCAGCGCACGCCACAAAGTGAGACAATGTTGATGTACCGCTATTTTTCTCCTTACTGACAGTGAATTGCTCTACATTATATCAGTGTACGCTTACATTGAGTTCTGAGGCCTGGTGAGCGAGAAGTTGAGCGAGTCCGGTAAATTGCGACAGAGAAACGGTTCGAGAGTCCTTTGATGCGTGTGCTGTTCCCGTGGTTGTTCCGAAAAAGTGTCAAAATTTCCAATATGGTTGCGAGATATAAAAGCGTCGTTGGGCGCTGAAGTTAATTGAGGGAGATAGCCGGTGAGCGAAGCCGAAGTCAAGCGAGAGAGATATCCTCTTGCTCAACGCGGCGTGCCTACGAGGCGCAGCCTCGGCTCCGCGAAGCCCTGCCTCGGCTATCTCCGGCCCAACCGAACGCAGCGTGCTAGAGCACAGCAACAGGTCGACGCACGGCGAATATCGATCGCCGTGCGCCAGCTGATTATCCAACATGGTGAGTGATACACTACCAAAATTATTCCTTTGTAGTTGTTATCTTTAATTTTTACTCTTATTGTCCACCAATTTTGATCGCAATTTTTGGTAAATATGCAGTTTAGGGGACCCACCTCCGATCGCCTTCTAACTAGGCGCGTTCGACGCGTTTTTGTATGCCTCACAACTTTTCCCTCTGACAAAATCGTCGCTCACTGTCCATTAAAAAGTTATTAACAAATAAAGTTGGGTATATATGCTGTTTAAGGGGCCCACCTCCGATCGCCTTCAAACCAGGCGCGTTCGACGCGTTTTTGTATGCCCAACAACTTTTTTCCTCTGGCAAAAAGCGTCGCTCTTGCCGCCGGAAAAAGATATTAACCGTTAAGGCTGAAAAATCACACACGCTACGTACAAATAATTGTACGCGGCAGTAGCCGACTACAGGACGAATCACTTGTTTCAAGACATTTGGAGGTTCAAGGAATGAGCCTATTTCGAAGGTCATTGGTGTATAGGCCCTAATTCTGCAATTTTACCAACTTTATTTGTTAATAACTAAATAACTAAATAACTTAATAATAATAATAATAATAATAATAATAATAATAATAATAATAATAATAATAATAATAATAATAATAATAATAATAATAATAATAATAATAATAATAATAATAATAATAATAATAATAATAATAATAATAATAATAATAATAATAATAATAATAATAATAATAATAATCCCTCCCAAGTGTGTCGCCTTGCCGCGGCGGGGGGGCTTGCGTTTCTGCAATGAACTTTGGAGCTCGGCCGGCGGGGGCTCTAGCCCCTGGCAGGTCTAACCTTGCCGGACAGGTCCATGGGGAGCAGGCAGACTAAGAACACACAACATCAAAAGCTACGGTGGAAGGCATCGTGCCTACGGCTGCATGGCCGCAATGATGTAAACTAAAGCGGTCGCGAACGATCCCTGCAGGGCACCGGGTGGAACCCTGCAGTATTTACACCTTACCTAGACAAGGCGGCTCTGCCTAGGCAGACCTACATTCTGACCTACTCGTGGGATTAATATGGAGAAACTTTTAAAAGAAATAAAACCTAAGCAGAAGAAGGAGTTGGAAAAAACATCGACCGAGGAAGAGCTCAGGACAATCGGAGAACTCGCGACGAACAATATCGGGGGAGAGTCGAACGATGATAGCTTGGCGAACGTGACCGAAAGTGTCAACCTGAGAAAGAGAAATATACTTCAGTCATGTTCGTCAACAGGCACGGAAGATCGATCTCTACATCAGAAGAAAAAGAAATTAAGATACAGAAAGAGAGAAACGACACCGCCACCCATGGAAGAGGGTAAAACGGTTCCACCTGTCGTCGGAAATATAAGGAGGCATCGAGAAAAACCTGGAACCTCCTCATTCGACGATGACAGTGGGAACGAGCCCGATTTGACAGAGTTATTACAACTCATTCATGAGACCGCGACGAAAATGGAAGAGGCAGCGGCAATACAGAAAAATATGAATATGGCGGTAAAAACCGGCATTAAGACGATTCTTGAGGCCGCCAACGCTGCGCTAAACATGCAAAGCAGGACAGCCTCGAAGGGACAAATGATGGCAGACGACCTGACAGAGACAGAAACGGAGACAACGGAACCGGCGACGCGACCGACGAAACGGAAACGGGAGACGACGAAGACCCCACCAGAGGCCCGACAGAAGACACCCCCAAGAACGGAGGAGGCCGAAACCTGGACAACCGTGAGGAAACGAAAAAAGAAGAAAAAAACGACGGAACCGAAAAACAAAACGGACGAGACGAACGTACCGACCCAGGCTGAAAAGCGCAGACCGACCCCCAAACATAGGGGAACGGCTGTACTGGTCAAGCCTGGGAAAGACAACACGTACTCGGACATCGTACGGAAGATAAGGACGACGGTCGACCCGACGAGCAGTCATGTACAGGTGATGGCTCTAAAGAAGACCAAGGACGGACGGTGTCTCATCAAGATACAGACAGACACGGACGGACGAGAACAGTTTGAGCGCGCACTACAGGACGCGGTTGGGGACACGGGCAGTGTAAGGACCGTGACTTCTAGGGTGCAACTGGAGATCATGGACCTGGACTGCGTTACCACCGCGGAGGACGTGATACGGGCGCTGAGACGAGAAACGGGACGAGACGGCGACTTTGGTGTCCACATCTTCGGCCCGAACCGGGCCGAGCAGTACATGGCGGTCTGCGACCTCGAGACGCGGGAAGCCGAGGTGCTGCTGGACCGGGGCCGGATCGGGATAGGATGGGTGCGATGCCGACTACGACAACGATTGACGGTGACCAAATGCTACAAATGCCTGGGCTACGGACATACAAGGACGAGCTGCACGAACGCGGATCGGACAAAGAACTGCAGGAAATGCGGCGAGACGGGACATTACGCGACGGACTGTAAAAACAGACCGGCTTGCCCACTGTGCTCTGAGGCGGGACACGGGGACGTAGCGCACCTTGCGGGAACCGGAAGGTGTGCGGTATTCCGGGCTGCGCTGGAGGAGTGCAGGAGGCAGGCCGGAAGACGGACAGAATAGTTCAGGGAAACCTGAACAGGAGTAGGACAGCAGACATGCTACTACCACAGATAGCTGACGAACATGACGCCGACATTCTGATCCTGTGCGAACCGTACAGGAGAAGAACGACACAAACGTACATTACGAACGAGACAGAGACCACAGCTATCTGGGTGAGGGGCGCTGCCCAATCTCGAATAATTAACTGCGGTGTCGGGGACGATTACGTCTGGGCAAGGGTCGGCGCTGTCACTTACGTCAGCGTTTACCTGACACCCAACTGCACCGCGGCGGATTTCGAGAGGAAAGTGGCGCTCCTTGAAGACGGAATCAGGAATCTGCCTGGAGACGTTATCATCGGGGGAGACCTCAACGCGCGGGCGATCGAGTGGGGAATGACAACAACGAACAAACGTGGACGGCTGCTGCTGGAGATGGCCGCAAGGCTAGACCTGGTAGTAGCAAATACGGGAAACGTACCGACATACAGACGACCAGGGTTTGGAAACTCTATCCCTGACGTCACAATGACATCGGACAGAATATCGCCACGGATAGGACAGTGGCGGGTTTTCGACGGCTATACGGCCAGCGATCACCAGTACATTGTCTTCGAAGTGGCAGGACAAACGGCGACGAGACGGACGAGGACCCAGTACCCCCCGAGGTGGAACCTCAACAAACTCGACTTACGAAAATTTTCGGAGGAGCTGGCGGCAGCACCAGCACCAATGACGAAAGTCCCCCCTGATCTGACTGGCCGGCGAAGGGCGGAAAGACTCACGGATGAGACGGCCAAACTGACGGACCGGCTGTGCAACAGCACAATGCCGAAACGACGACATAGACCAAACAGGCAACCACAATACTGGTGGACGGACGAAATAGCCGAGCTGCGCAGGCTCTGCTTGGCGAACCGCCGACGAGTTACGAGGGCTGGGGGAAGACCCGAAAGGGAAAACCTCCAAGCCACTTACAAGACGTCACGAAAAACACTTACGAACGCCATAAGGGACAGCAAAACGCGATGCTGGAAGCAGCTCTGCGAGGAGGTGAACGAAGACCCCTGGGGAACCGGTTACAAAATTGTGACTGGCAAACTAGGGGCCCGAGTTCCACTTGAACTCAAAGATGCCGAAACCGCAGAACGGATTGTTGACGGACTGTTTCCGACCCACCCGATACGGACGAACGTGACAGACGACACGGAGGCCCCGGCGGCCCCCATATTTACCGCGGAGGAGCTCTTCAAAGCGACTGCCGCGATGAAGACTGGCAAAGCGCCGGGACCAGACGGAGTGCCGGCGGAGATTCTCCGGCTGATGGTTCGCCTGAGGCCGGAGATATTTCTTGACCTGTACAACACGAGCTTGACGACGGGAACGTTCAGTGACCGGTGGAAGACGGCAAGGCTAGTTCTTATCCCTAAGGGTAAGGGCGACCCCAATACGCCGTCAGCCTACCGGCCGCTGAGTTTACTCGACACAACGGGTAAACTCTATGAACAACTACTAAAACCGAGACTGACGGACGCGATACAGACCAGCGGAGGCCTCTCAGACCGGCAGTTCGGCTTCAGGAGGGGACGATCAACGATTGGAGCGATTCAAAAAGTGGTCGATTCCTTCCTGGATTTGGAGAGACATTGCCATGCAGCGCGACCAATCGTTCTGCTGGCGACCTTGGACATCAGGAACGCCTTTAACTCGGCCAGGTGGGTTGACATCCTGGAGGCGCTTGAAGGCAACTTCGAGGTTCCGGCTTACCTGGCTCGGGTGGTGGGCGACTACCTAAGAAACAGACGGATCACGTACGAGACGACTGAAGGACCGGTGACGAGACAAATCACCGCGGGGGTTGCACAGGGGTCCATACTGGGACCAGACTTTTGGAACGGACTCTACGACAGCTTACTCAGGCAGGAATTGCCGCTTGGCGTTTTCCTTGTCGCCTACGCTGACGACGTAGCGGCGGTGATCACCGAGCGATCTCCAGACCTGGCACAGCAAAAACTGAACCAGACGATGCGGCGAGTGGGCCGTTGGATGACGGACCACGGACTACAACTCGCGACAGAAAAGACAGAACTGACTTTCCTTAGCAGAAGACGCATACAGACGAGACTACCCATGTGGGTCGGGACGGACGAAATCGAGGCCGGAGGTGAAGTCAAGTACTTGGGAGTGACCCTAGATACGAAGATGACCTTCTGGCCTCATATACAAAAAACATGCCAGAAGGCGGCTAAGAGGATAGCATCCTTAAGCCGCCTAATGGCCAACACAAACGGGCCGAGACCGGGAAAACGACGACTCCTAATGACGACAGCCCACTCGATCCTCCTGTACGGCGCGGAGATCTGGGCAGATGCCCTGAAGACAAAGAAGTACTGCCACGCCATGACAACGGTACAAAGATAGGGTGCGCTGAGGATCGCCTGCTCCTACCGAACTGTCTCTGCACAAGCAGTCTTGGTGGTTGCGGGCGTGATCCCCGTGGACCTCCTAGCTTTCGAGCGAAAGAGGATCTACGAGAGAAGCGCGGACATAAGACGGGAAGATGCGGCGGTCGCGGAACGCGACAAGACGATACAGACTTGGCACGAACAATGGACAGAAAGAGCGACAAGCAACTGGACAAGACGACTAATAAAGGACCTGAGACCGTGGATCGAAAGGGATTTTGGGGACGTAAATTTTTACATCACCCAGTTCCTGACGGGACACGGTTACTTTAGACGGTACCTTTATAACATGGACAGAGTACGGACGCCAGACTGTAAGTACTGTGGACACGAACGAGACGACGCGGAACACACATTTTTTGTGTGCGACCGCTGGACAGGACTCCGACTGGAACTGGAGACGATTGTTGGCAGCATCACCCCGGACAACATTGTTCAGGTGATGCTCCACTCGACAGAATGGTGGCAACTAGTTGCCACCTATACAGAGACGATACTGCGACGAAAAAACGTAGACGGCTGCCTCACCTAACCGAGCAGACAGACTGACGTGACGCGACAGGTTACAGACAGCAAGACGAACGAACGAACACGGACAGAACCCCCAGCCAGAAGTAATACCAAAATAGTTCCTGGTCTGGGGGAGGGCAACAAGGAGAGGGCGGTTTAGTGGGTAGGCCTACTTTTTTGGGAGTCCCACATACCCCCCCAGTTCAAAAGACTGGAGGATATCCGTAAAAAGGATTCCGCAACTCCTTGTATTATTAATAATAATAATAATAATAATAATAATAATAATAATAATAATAATAATAATAATAATAATAATAATAATAATAATAATAATAATAATAATAATAATAATAATAATAATAATAATAATAATAATAATAATAATAATAATAATAATAATAATAATAATAATAATAATAATAATAATAATAATAATAATAATAATAATAATAATAATAATAATAATAATAATAATAATAATAATAATAATAATAATAATAATAATAATAATAATAATAATAATAATAATAATATTTTTTTTTTTTTTTTTTTTTTTTTTTTTTTTTTTTTTTTTTGGAGGGGGGAAATGCATTTACGCACTTCTGGGGGCCTAGCCCCCAAGTGTCGGGCTCATCTCGCAACAATACCGACTAAAACCCCCCTCCACGACTCCCAGCGTCACCCCGGAACCGCTTTCGCATTACTTCGGGATGAGGCCCAGGTCCTTACGCCCCTAGGGCGTCCCTTCCATCCAGAACCGCTTTTTTGTGGCGGAGGAGCACCTCTACGTAGGTAGCCACTTCCGCCCAGGCTTCTTCGTTCAGGAGCATAACTCCGACAATATTGTCTGGAGTTATGCTCCCGAACCTTGCCTCCAGTGGGGCTCGCCACACGCTCCATTCCTTGCAATGGAAAAACGTGTGGAGGACGTCATCTCTAGGGGACCCGCAGGATATGCAGCACGGGCCCCGGACCTTCCCCATTTTATGGAGATAGGCTCGGAAGTACCCATGCCCCGTCAGCATTTGGGTGAGGTAGTAATTCACCTCACCATGCCGACGGTTGATCCAAGTGGCCAGCTGAGGGATGAGCCTCGCTGTCCACCGGCCCCGCGGGTCCCGATCCCATCGATCCTGCCAGGCCCGCATGCTACGGGCCCTGGCAAGATCCTTCGCTTCCTCTCTATCCTCTCCAGGGAAGTCCTGGTGGACGGACATCCGCTCTTGTGCAAGGAGGTCGATGGGCATAACCCCGGCTATCACTAGCGCTGCCGGCTCCGACACCGTGTGGTAAGAGCAGGCGATGCGGAGGGCCCCTCTCCGCTGCACTCCAGCCATGCGCTTCCGGTATACTTCGTACCGGAGCGCACCAGCCCAGACTTCGGCGCCATATAGCATAATGGACTCGGCGGTGCGTAAAAGGAGACGACGCTTGCAGGGCCGGGGACCGCCAATATTGGCCATGACCCTGCTTAACAACGTCGTCACCGCGGCCGCCTTGTCCGCTCTCCGTCGTATTTCTTCCCCGAAGGTGAGTTTCGAGTCAAGACTCACCCCCAGGTACTTGATTGACGCCTTAGTCCGGACCGTCGCCTCTCCCACCTGCATATCCCGAAGCAATGGGATATGCTTCTTGGTAAGGAATACGATCTCGGTCTTTGACAGCGCTAGCTCCAAGCCGTGGTCGTTCATCCAAGAGCGGACACGACGCATTATGTGGTTGAGCAGCATCTGTGCCGCCTCAACGCTTCGGGCGATGATTACGGCGGCGATGTCATCCGCATACCCAACCAGGAATGTACCCCTCGGCATTTCCATACGTAAGATCCCGTCATAAGTGATGTTCCATATGTCGGGACCGAGTATGGAGCCTTGGGCAGCCCCAGATGTGATTTTTTGGTTCACCGGGCCATCCGCGGTGGTGTACACCAAGGAGCGGTCCTTCAGGTAATTCTCCAGTACCCGCAGAATATATTCGGGTAC
Organism: Cylloceria caligata; assembly: GCA_963942595.1. Lineage (NCBI taxonomy): Eukaryota > Metazoa > Arthropoda > Insecta > Hymenoptera > Ichneumonidae > Cylloceria > Cylloceria caligata. The sequence goes on along the minus strand of OZ012707.1, from coordinate 18,041,107 downwards.
ACGGAAGTCCCGCTCTAGCGCGCTTAGCGCATCGCACCACCGTACCGAGTTAAAGGCGTTCTTCACATCCAGCGTGACCAGCAGACAGACGGGGCGGGAGTAGTGATTATAATAATAATAATAATAATAATAATAATAATAATAATAATAATAATAATAATAATAATAATAATAATAATAATAATAATAATAATAATAATAATAATAATAATAATAATAATAATAATAATAATAATAATAATAATAATAATAATAATAATAATAATAATAATAATAATAATAATAATAATAATAATAATAATAATAATAATAATAATAATAATAATAATAATAATAATAATAATAATAATAATAATAATAATAATAATAATAACAGATAGCCGACGAACACGACGCCGACATACTGATACTGTGCGAACCGTACAGGAAACGGACGACACAGACGTGGATCACAAACGAAAACGAGACAGCTGCTATCTGGGTGAGGGGTGCCGCCCGATCCCGGATGACCAACCGTGGCGCAGGCGAAGACTTCGCATGGGCTAAGGTCGGCGCTGTCACCTACGTCAGCGTCTACCTGACCCCGAACTGCGTCGCGGCGGAGTTTGAGAGAAAGGTGGCGCTCCTCGAAGACGGAGTTAGGGATCTGCCTGGTGACATCGTGGTCGCGGGGGACCTCAACGCGAGGGCGGTCGAGTGGGGCATGACTGCGACGAACAGACGGGGACGACTATTACTGGAGATGGCCGCAAGGCTGAACCTAGTGGTAGCAAATACGGGAAACACACCGACATACAGACGACCAGGATTTGGGGACTCCATACCAGACGTAACGATGACGTCAGACAGAATACTGCCACGGGTAGGGCGATGGCGGGTGGTTGAGGACTACACGGCCAGCGACCACCAGTACATCGTCTTCGAAGTGGGAGAACGGACAATGACGACACGGACGAGGATTCAGCGCCCCCCGCGGTGGAATACGAACAAACTTGACGTACGGAAGTTTTCCGAAGAGCTGGCGGCAGCGCCGGCGCCGATAACAAACGTCCCCCCAGAGCTGACAGGCCGGCTAAGGGCGGAAAGACTAGCAGACGAAACGGCCAAACTGACGGAACGGCTGTGCAATAGCACCATGCCAAAACGACATTACGGACAACGCAGACAACCACAATACTGGTGGACGGACGAGATCGCCGAACTCCGGAAGATCTGTCTGGCAAACCGAAGACGGGCCACGAGGGCTGGTGGGAGACCTGAAAGGGAAACCCTCCAGGCCGAATACAAAACAGCACGGAAACGACTGACGAACGCTATCAGAGACAGCAAGACGCAGTGCTGGAGGAAGCTCTGCGAGGAGGTGGACCGGGACCCATGGGGCACTGGTTACAAGTACGTGACCAGTAAACTAGGGACCCGGGCCTCACCAGAACTCAAAGATGCTGAAACCACTCGACGAATTGTGGACGGACTTTTTCCTACACACCCCATACGGACGGACGCAACGGATGACAACGGGACACCGACACCCCCCAAATTCACTGCGGAGGAGCTCGCCAGAGCATCCAATGCGATGAAGACGGGTAAGGCGCCAGGACCTGACGGAGTACCGGCGGAGATTGTCCGGCTGATGGTCAACCTGAGGCCGGATATATTTCTCGACCTATACAATACGTGCTTGACGACGGGAACCTTCAGTGACCGATGGAAAGCGGCGAGGCTAGTCCTTATCCCCAAGGGTAAGGGCGACCCCAACACGCCGTCAGCCTATCGGCCGCTGAGCCTACTGGACACGACAGGAAAACTTTACGAACAGCTACTTAGACCAAGACTAACGGACGCGATACAGACTGGGGGAGGCCTGTCCGACCAACAGTTTGGCTTCAGGAAGGGCCGGTCCACGATTGGAGCCATCCAGAAGGTGGTAGACTCCTTCCGAGACACAGACAGACATTGTCACGCAGCGCGACCAATCGTGCTGCTGGCAACACTTGACGTTAGGAACGCTTTCAACTCGGCCAGGTGGGAGGACATACTGGAGACGCTCAGAAACGGCCTCAGGGCTCCACCATACCTGACCCGAGTAGTGGAAGATTACCTACGAAACAGACGAATTACCTACGAGACAATCGAAGGACAGGTGACAAGACAGATCACCGCGGGGGTCGCCCAAGGATCCATACTGGGACCAGACTTCTGGAACAGCATTTACGACAGCCTGCTGAGACTGGAGCTACCGCGAGATGTTCAACTCGTCGCATACGCCGATGACGTGGCGGCGGTGATCGTCGAGCGGTCTCCAGAACTAGCACAGTACAAACTAAACCAGACGATGAGACGTGTTGGACGATGGATGACTGACCACGGACTTCAACTCGCAACGGAAAAAATGGAACTGGTGTTTCTTACAAGGAAACGCATACTGACGAGACAACCTATGAAGGTCGGGACAGACGAGATAGTAGCTGGAGGGGAAATCAAGTACCTGGGGGTGACCCTAGATACGAAGATGACCTTCTGGCCTCACGTACAGCGGACAGCCCGGAAGGCGGCCGAAAGGGTGGCATCCTTAAGCCGCCTGATGGCAAACACGAACGGACCGAGACCGGGGAAACGGAGACTTTTAATGTCGACGACTCACTCGATGCTCTACGGCGCGGAGATCTAGGCAGATGCCTTAAAGACAAAGAAGTACTGCCACGCAATGACGACGGTACAAAGACAGGGTGCGCTGAGGATCGCCTGCTCCTATCGGACTGTCTCTGCACAAGCAGTTTTGGTGGTGGCCGGCGTAATCCCCGTGGACCTCCTAGCTTTCGAGCGAAAGAGGATCTACGGGAGAAGCGCGGACACAAGACGACAGGACGTCGCAACGGCAGAAAGGGACAGGACGATCCAGGCATGGCAGCAACGCTGGACAGAAGGGACGACAGGCAACTGGACAAGACGACTAATAAAGGACCTGAGACCGTGGATCGAAAGGGATTTTGGGGACGTAAATTTTTACGTCACCCAGTTCCTGACGGGGCACGGTTACTTCAGACGGTACCTTTACAACATGGACAGAGTACGGACGCCAGACCGTCAGTACTGTAGACACGAACGAGACGACGCGGAACACACATTTTTTGTGTGCGACCGCTGGACAGGACTCCGACTGGAACTGGAGACGATTGTTGGCAGCATCACCCCGGACAACATTGTCAAGGTGATGCTCCACTCGACAGAATGGTGGCAACTAGTTGCCACCTATACAGAGACGATACTGCGACGAAAAAACGTAGACGGCTGCCTCACCTAACTGAGCAGACAGACTGACGTGACGCGACAGGTTACAGTCAGCAAGACGAACGGACGAACACGGACAGAACCCCCAGCCAGAAGTAATACCAAAATAGTTCCTGGTCTGGGGGAGGACAACAAGGAGAGGGCGGTTTAGTGCGTAGGCCTATTTTTTTGGGAGTCCCACATACCCCCCCAGTTCAAAAGACTGGAGGATATCCGTAAAAAGGATTCCGCAACTCCTTGTATAAAATAATAATAATAATAATAATAATAATAATAATAATAATAATAATAATAATAATAATAATAATAATAATAATAATAATAATAATAATAATAATAATAATAATAATAATAATAATAATAATAATAATAATAATAATAATAATAATAATAATAATAATAATAATAATAATAATAATAATAATAATAATAATAATAATAATAATAATAATAATAATAATAATAATAATAATAATAATAATAATAATAATAATAATAATAATAATAATAATAATAATAATAATAATAATAATAATAATAATAATAATAATAATAATAATAATAATAATAATAATAATAATAATAATAATAATAATAATAATAATAATAATAATAATAATAATAATAATAATAATAATAATAATAATAATAATAATAATAATAATGATGATGATGATGATGATGATGATGATGATGATGATGATGATGATGATGATGATGATGATGATGATGATGATGATGATGATGATGATGATGATGATGATGATGATGATGATGATGATGATGATGATGATGATGATGATGATGATGATGATGATGATGATGATGATGATGATGATGATGATGATGATGATGATGATGATGATGATGATGATGATGATGATGATGATGATGATGATGATGATGATGATGATGATGATGATGATGATGATGATGATGATGATGATGATGATGATGATGATGATGATGATGATGATGATGATGATGATGATGATGATGATGATGATGATGATGATGATGATGATGATGATGATGATGATGATGATGATGATGATGATGATGATGATGATGATGATGATGATGATGATGATGATGATGATGATGATGATGATGATAATGATGATGATGATGATGATGATGATGATGATGATGATGATGATGATGATGATGATGATGATGATGATGATGATAATAATAATAAGTTATTAACAAATAAAGTTGGTAAAACTGCAGAATTAGGTTCTTTAGGTTCTTTAGGTACTTTTTATTTTATTTTTATTTTATTATTATTTTACCAACTTTATTCGTTAATAACTTTTTAATGGATAGTGAGCGACGATTTTGTCAGAGGGAAAAGTTGTTAGGCATACAAAAACGCGTCGAACGCGCCTAGTTAGAGAGCGATCGGAGGTGGGTCCCCTAAACTGCATATTTACCCAATTTTCTATCGCTATCATATCAAATTTAATCCTTCTATCTATATATAACAATACTCCGCCCGTTCTACTGGATCCTGAGTGACCACGCACGCATACATACCCGCTGATGTATAATTCGTGATCCTCTATTTTCTGCTTTATATGGGTTTCTGTAAATCCTATTATACAGGGTGTCCGCCGGGAAGGTATACTACTTTGTTTTGCCGCCATTTTGGTAAACGTTAGTCTTGACAGTTCATATTTGGCAGTCGTGAAGTAGACACGTGGAAAATTTATTATGGAAAAATATTCGATAAACCAACGTGTTTTAATCGTTAAAACATTTTATCAAAATCAATATCGATTACTGTGACGATGAGAAAGTTACGTGAAATTTTTGGGAAAAACAAATGGATATGTGAATAAACAGAATAGTCGGTTCTGGGCAATGGAAAACCCTCAAATTATTCATCAGTCACCTTTACATCCATTAAAAGTGACAGTCTGGTGTGCAATTTGGTCAGGAGGAATCATTGGACCTTACTTCATTGAAAATCAAAACGGCGTAACGGTAACTGTGAATGGGGAGCGATTTCGTGATATGATTGAAAACTTTTTAACGCCACAACTGCATGCTTTGGGCTTGATTAACATGTGGTATCAACAAGACGGTGCCACATCGCACACAGCCAGGATTACAATGGAATTACTGCGAGACCTCTTTCCACAACAAGTTATTTCAAAAAATTGTGATGTTGATTGGCCTCCACGGTCGCCTGATTTGACTGCTCCGGACTTCTTTTTGTGGCGATATCTAAAAAGCAAGGCTTATGCAAACAAACCAGAAACGCTTGAGCAACTCAAACAAAATATTCGTGATGAAATTAATGAAATACCGCGTGAAATGTGTGAGAATGTAATGAAAAATATGCTCAAAAGGGCTCGTATTTGTGAGGCTAACAGAGGCGGACATTTATCTGATATTGTATTCCATACATAATTGCCGACATTAAATAAAACATTTATCAATATAAGATCCATTCTCTTTCATTTAATCAAAAATTATAAACAAACAAAGTAGTATACCTTCCCGACGGACACCCTGTACTAGGTTTATATTTCTTTATCAAGACATTCTCTATTTCGTCTTTATGTCTTACAAATCCCTGTGCATTTGAACAGATTACTCTGCTTCTATCCCTGTTTATGTTTCCTGATTGCTATATATTAGTACATTGAATTCTATCTCGTTGTTTTTCTATTTCTTTCTTAAAACATGGACACTTGTTATCGTAGGCCTAGTGATCCGACTTCAAGTTTTTTATTTTAAAAACCCTAATTTTTTCCTCACAATTAACACACTTTTTTGTCTCACTTCTACATTCCTTCGTCGCGTGTTGTTTTGCGCAATTTCCGCAATTTCTTTTTTCGTACAATCTTTAACGAAATGATTATACTCACAATACTTGAAACACCTTAGAATCCCTACATATTCTTGTACTTTGTATATGTTACACCCTAATTTTAGTTTTTCCAACTGCATAAATATCTCTCTTGTCCCAGCATTCACCTCCGTTATCACAGCCGCCTTTTTCGAAATGTCTTTTGCCGCCTTATATACTATCTTCCCCTCGATGGTGTTTTTCTCCAGTCCATTTTGGTCTACTATTTTCTGCCAAAATTGTTGTTTGTTTTCACAATCTTTTTTGTCGACATCGAGTATCTTCACCTTTAGTTTTCTCTTCTTTAGAGCTTGTATTTCATATTTTTTTCCCATACCTTTTACGACTTCCTGCTTCAGTTTTTCAGCTTTGGACTTGTTTTCGCACCCCACTACAATTGCTCCTTTCGTCACTTTCTTCATTTTTGTGATTCCCACTCCCAGTTTCGAGATATCAATTTTTTTATGTCTCTTTTTGTATTTTCACTGAATTATTCTCTACTCTATCTTTAGGTTTAATGATTAACACCGATTCTTGATTTTTTTTTACCTCTCCGCTGTAGCTCTTTTCTATCTGCCCTGTTCCCATGCTTGACATTGGCATAGTAGTTAATACTTTTTGCATCTCAGCTTTCACTGCTCCACTTATTATCGTTTCTAATTCATAAGATTTCCAGTGCTGTATTTCTACTCTCACTCTGTCCATTTCTTCATTTATAACTTCCGTTATAGCCCTTCTGAGCATATTCTTTCCTATCATTTCGTCCTTAATTTCTTGTACCATCTTGTATATATTACCAATCTTTGTATTACCAATCTTTGCATCCTTCATGTTTACTGACGCTGATGCGCCCCGCTCCCATTGCTTTTGTCCACTATCAGTAGCCGACAATTTTCGCTCCTTGCTACTTTCACCTGACGTTTTACCGTCATTTTTCACCATATATTTATCTATTGTTCCATCACAAGATACCAGTTCATTTGCCCTATTGTAAGCTCTGTGTAACTTAATACAGCCTGGATTGAAAGTACTTATCACATGGCACACAGTGAAACACCTCTAATTTAACTTCCTTATTGCATTGACTACATACATGCACTTTATCCATCACTCGCTATCTTATCGGCCCCGCCGAAAATCTTTTAATGAGTTTGTAGTTTTGACACTTGCTCGTGTCGCCTCTTGCAAACTCATTCGCGCTGACACACCTTGTCAGCATTTCGCGACGCGGTCGCTATGGCTGTCTGGCCATATCGCACCTTCACTTTATATTAATTTATATCCTGCCTATGAGTTCTGTCTATTAGTTTTTTACATTATTTGACACTTCCACAGATGCTATACCGCACGTACAATCACACAGCCTATTTGTCCGAATTACCGAATAACTTTTCACCACTAAATATCTCATTCTCTGCAGGGCACGCCGTGATACGTGTTCACTCTGAGAGACAGAGAGAGAGAGAGAGAGAGCGGGTCTCTCGAGCGGGTACTTTCAAAAGTGAATCGTAGCGAGTAAAAAAAATTACAAATTGAGTAGCTCGAGATTCGAAACCTCTATCTACGGATTATCAGTCTTGAACGCTACCACTCCGTTACCCAGCCTCTTTAGTACCTGATGCTGCACTATTAATATCGCTTATCCGTGCTGACGTTGGTATCGTTAATCGTGTGCATTTTCCCACATCAGCGCATAAATGCTTTATGGCTGTTATCCCGTCATTTTATAGATTCTATTTTGCGGGGAAAGAGTTTTCAGTACTGTAACGGCAACTCACCCATGATCACTAATTGTAAGTGTACACTGACAAAGGAATTTATTTAATATTAACAAATATTGAGATGGATATATCGAAATAAATGTTTAATTATTATAACTAAATTAAAGTCGAGTCAAATAAGATTTTTCAATTATTAGCAAATGTTTTGTAGCTTCATTTGACCCAAACCAACTAAAATTAGGTAATGATAAGTAAACATTTATTTTATCATATCCAACTCTAGATCTGTTAACATTAAATAAATTGCTTTCTCAGTGTACTTGCATTAATGATGCAATCACTGTTCAAATATTGTGTCATATGCGCCTAACAGGAGTCAGACGAATAAAAAAATGTAGACCTTGGTCTTTTTGTCACGACAATATACTGCCAAAAAGTGAGAGTGAAGTGATTGTAATGCGCTATTCATTTTCTGACGGCTGTAAAATTAGTGAGCGTTTTATCTATTCCTTTAGTTTCATTATTTATTTATTTACATAATAATATATAATATTTATATATATTTATTAATTGATGTTTCATAATTCATTTCATAAAAGGCTGCGCGGCGGCTGTTGTGAAGTGGGTGGGGCGCTGATGCGCCTAGCGCGAGCAGCATGGTGCGGGCAATGAGAAAATACCCCTACCTCGCCGGCTGGCATCACTGCTTCGAACGTTTGAACAGCGCGCGGCGTAGTAAGTGACGTCATGTGCTGCCTGACTGTTTATTGGTTGGTGCGCCGGGTGAGTGCGCGGCGGACGCCTAGCAAGACCCCATAGAGAGGGCACAAAACGACCTTGATGTGGGATAAAAACCCTCAATCTGGCATCGCTGAGGAGAAGCACAGAAGAAGGAAAAAATAGATTCAGGTAAGCTTTCTAATGACACAATTACGATAGCAAAAATAAAAAGAGTCACGCGGATAATAACAGAAAAAATGGAAAAATAGAGTACGAGTCAGACAAAATCATTGGAAGTTGATCGACATTTTTCCCAAGAATAGCTGCAACCGGTGGTGTATAAGATATCAAGGTGCGGTGTAAAAAATCGATGCCATTATCCACTTTTGTGTTTGGCGAAATATAAACAGCGACAATAACAATTTTTTTCCGTCTCCTACTTGACATTCTGCAATACAAACTTCACCAGCTTTCAACCTCATCGTACAATAGTAATTGGTTTGACTAACAGCGAATTCCTTCATGGCGTGACAATATTGATTAAATCATTAGAACTGTGCAATATTTCTACATCACCCGCTCTAACGTTGTGTCGCTTATACTTAACAATCGACACGTCTTCCGCATTATGTAGCCACGTTTCGTATAAAACTAGAATGTTGCATATTTGCACAGCTATATCTGTGAAGTCTGTAAAGTGAGCCCTAAGACGTGGCAATTGAATGTGAAAAATGATAACCCTTTCTCCACATTCATAAATTTTCATATTTCATACAAAAACTATTTTCTTATTTTTCAAATAAATTTTTTCAATTTCGCAAAAACAAACTATATGAGAACTCCTTGCCCCAGGGACCCGACCACTTCGAGAAAGGTTCTAAAGTGTTTTCTCCGAAACTAAGATACACGTTTTTTGGGCTAATTAAAAAAATTGATCCTCAGCTACGACCACAAGGTCCGATCAATTCAAAAATTTCGAAAAAAATTTGACGGGAAGTGGGTTAATTAGTCCTCCAAAGTTTTTGCCAGCCACACAATCGACGTTAATATAAAAGATTTGAGAATAATAACACTTTTTTCGATTAATAATATCAACCAAATTTCTATCGATCTTTCGAGTTGGTTCAATGATGGTTGGTTAAACCGGCCTTGTTCTCAGCGAGTATTTTACAATAAATAGACTTTCTAGTCCCCTCTGTAGACTAAACATATACGCCTACTGTCCATACCTCGCTACCGTGGGTTCACTGACTCTCCCGAAATCATTTATATTCGATTCGCTGTTCGGATTCGATCTTTACTGCTTCACACTGCCTCGTGGGTGGGACAACGCTCTTTCACGCGCTTCCCTCTCTAGCCTGACCGCCGCTACTATCAAGCTCTAACAAGATTCAGTCTTCTTGCATTCACGGACACCTACTAAGCACGCGTATCGCGTGTCCTATCATATCTTGATATGATATTAACATTTCTGCGTGTTATTCGGTTTTTTTATAGTGCGAATTTACCGTGGGATAAACATAATTCTTGCCAGACTCCTAATAACTGGTTGATTTCTACTAGATCAGCGATAAATTACCACAAAGTAAGTCCACGATTTTATCATTCGCTACCCCTTATACCTGCTTCATTCATATATTTGGCCTGTCTCAACTTTTTTTCACCCTTCTCAACCCTTTACCAGCTAGATGCGACTCGAGTTCGTGGATTTCAAATGTTAATAGCGCGGATAGTAGGCTCGTTGACAGGTCTGCGTCATCGGCTACAGGCCGCCTGGTGTTATGTACTGTAACATAGTTACAAGCCCTAGCCTACGCTATTCTGTTGAACGATTATGAGAGCCGAAATCACTTTCAGAAGCATCGAGTACAGCGGGCACTAGGCCATTGCACCCGGACATGTAAGAAAAACCAGCTACGTCAGAGCTCTGGAATTCCCTCGCTGCCGAAAACAGCAGGTCAGCGACCAGCTGGCCTCGCTTGGCGGCGAGGGGAAGACGGGTAGCGCGGTAACGGTAAACCGAGAAATTATTAAATCTCGGTAGATTTAAAAATCGAAGCCGATAATGATGTAGAGGGGTACCAGATTGGGGGGCAGGCTATAAAAGAGCCTGCGCGGAGGGAAAAGCTCTCTTACGCTCTTTACTCTTTTGGCCCAGGTTACCAAGTTGGAAGCGATTAAAAAACAAAGTCGTGCATTTTCTTGAGTTATAAAAATGTATTCATCCTAGTATTTGAGTGGAATACGTGATTTTGCAAGATGAAAATAATCGTGTCAGTGAGCGTGGAACAGCGAAAACGACAGAAAAGAAAGGACAGGCGAGTCATTAAAATTATATCGAAATTCTGAGTGACATATTGAGTCAATTGATATTGATCTAGATTTAGATTTATCTTCCGAGGAGAAGAATTGGGGCACAAATACAGGGATAATTAATTCAGATTTCTGAGTAGGTAAACGTAGGGTTTATTTAGCAAGTTTATCAGGAAAATGTTGGTATTCGGTTTATTGGCACCGTTTGCCAGTACAATGAATTTCCAATACGCTGATATATACAGTAGTTCTACGATCTTTTTTTATGTCTCGTTACGTGTCGCTGCTGGTCCACTGAACTGCGTCGTCTGCTATTGGTATAACTCGTCGCTAGCGTGCCCGTCACCGGGCATGCCGTTCGATCCACGCACGTGAATTCAATTTAAAAAGAAATGTGTCTTGGCAATTCTTATAATTCTCTTTATCTTCTGGTTATTTCGCTTACTTACTACCCGCGTACATACTACTCGCTTACATACTACTCGCTTACATACTACTCGCTTACATACTACTCGCTTACATACTACTCGCTTACATACTACTCGCTTACATACTACTCGCTTACATACTACTCGCTTACATACTACTCGCTTACATACTACTCGCCTATTCTTAATAGGCGATGTCTAATTTAAATCTGATTCTTGAGTTACTTATTTCTATAAATTGTGTATAATATCACACGTGCTGTATTGGATTTCGCTTAAATCCTTCAAATTTATTGAACTCGCTTGCCTGCTTTCTCTCCTTCACCTGTGTTCGTGTCTCACTGAGTTTGATAACTTTAAAAAAATATAACTTGTCCGACAACGCACCGACTTTTGTTTTCTCGCTTCTTCAAAAACATAAGAGTAAGAGATGTAAACATGAAAGTTACAGACTTAAGAGATGCAAAACGTAAGAATAAGAGAGCCTTTTCCGCAGGCGCTTTTACACCATGCCCCTCCGCATTGTTCCCTCCCATATTATTTTCTACTCGAATTTAGAAATCTAACGGGATTTTATCATTTTCCGCCGCCAAGCGAGGCCAGCTGGTCGCCGATCTGCTGTTTTCGGCAGTGAGGAAATTCCTGAGGCGTGATGTCGGTTGTTTACATCGAAGTTTGCTCTGGTTCGATGACCGGTGCTCGCATTTCACAGTGCGTTCGGAAGTAATCTTTCCTATTATGGAGGCGAAATATAATAAGCTTGCTAGCGTGGGTAACGATGTTACAATATATATCTTTATTGTTTTATGTTGGCTCGGTATTAACGGATTAGTTATATTTACCTTATTTTTGGTTTTCTTTTGTTATTTGTTAACTTGAATACAGCAGCATTGTTATTTCACCAATTTATGAACCGCTGTTAAATGTTCCTTATCGACCCGAATCCCTTCTTTAATTAACAGTTTCGCTCACAATATACCATATCTAATATATAAAATTCTCGTGTCACAGTTTTCGTTGCCATACTCCTCCGAAACGGCTTGACCGATTTTAATGAAATTTTTTGTGCTTATCCGGTATCTATGAGAATCGGCCAACATCTATTTTTCATCCCCCTAAATGTTAGGGGTAGTCCACCCCTAAATTTATTTTTTTATTTTTTAGACAAAATTTTTAATTTCTATTTTTTTATGATACAACATACAAAAATACATACAATCCTCAATTTTCACCCTTCTACGATCAACCCTTATTTTTTAATAGCCATTTTAGTAATTTAATCATTTTTCCTCTCCGGTCGAAAACTGATTAATCGTCATTTAATTAGTTATCCCCGCCAGATGTCTACAGGTGTCACTTCTGACCCAGTGAACAGCACGGAGTAGGGATGAGAACGAAGCCGGTCTCCTTTCTTTCTCACTCCCTACACAGTTGTCGGCCATCATTATTGTTTATGCATCAAGTGTAGTAGTAACGTTGACAATTATTATTTTGCTATCTCAGTGTAACTCTCATATTAACTTTTAATCATTCCTATTTTATCAATAATAATTAAATTATCAATTTTAAGTGTATTTTGCACGATTAGTTAATCAAGTGATTTTATAACCTCAAAAGTACTCAACACGTGACACGAGCTTCCAATAACAACGGATTTTGTGTTGTAAGTATACTTTTTTTTATTAATATCGAAAATGTTGTTGATCTTATAAAAATGTAATTTTAATTTAATTTTATTAAAAAAATGCAATTGAACAATTAAGATTTTCATAGTTTCCAAAAAATCAATCATTATGAATCTTTATTTTGAAATGTCAATGGAAATATTGGTTGTATGAAAAAATTATAAGAGACAATGTTTTCATAAAATTTAATTTTTTTTTTGTTTGAAAAATTTTTCCATAAAACTTATATTTTTGTTATAATTTCATAAATTAAAACTAATCATTTCAAAACTGCGGCGAAAATCCTGGCCCTAATTATACTTTTAACATTTTTCATCATTAAATAATTTCATTAATTCTATTTATGTATGTTTTGTACAGTGAGCAATGCCAAGAAAACGCAAAGGGGCTGATTTGAGCCGCAGTACAAGTAAAGCTCGAAACTTGCGAAATAGCAGATCCGAAAGAACAGAAGAACAAATCCAGCAACAAAGTACTGATGCACGTGTCAGAATGGCGCAATTGCATCAAGAAGAGCCAGAAGATACACGAGCTGAACGCAATGAAGTCAGAAGATTAGAACAACGACAATCACGCCGTTTCACAGTCAATAGACGAAGAACAAATGACCAACAACGACAACAGGTACATCGAGCATTTATATCTGATTCATTCCTGCGTCTAGCATTCCAGTATGAGCCCGATATTGAATATTATGCTCATTCAAAAGTGGTAATTGGTGCTATGGACAAGGAATGTCCGCATTGTCATGCTCTGAAATTCAAAAATGAGCCAGCTGGGATGTGTTGCGCGTCAGGAAAAGTGCAACTACCTGAAATTGAAACACCACCTGAACCATTGAACGGCTTACTTATCGGCACGGATCCAGATTCTAACGTGTTCCTGAAGTCAATTCGAAGATTCAATTCATGCTTTCAAATGACATCGTTCGGAGCAACAGAAATAGTTCGAAATACTAATGCAAATGGTCAACAATTCAATTCTACATTCAAAATCAGAGGCCAAGTTTATCATAAAATGGGCTCACTGCTGCCAATGCCAAACGAACCACATAAATTCTTACAAATCTACTTTATGGGCGGCGAGGATTCCGGAAGCGCACTTGCCAATCGCGTGAATGCACGTTGTGATTATAATAACCTTGATTCACTTTATGCCAGGCGCATCGTCAGCGAGCTAGATGCTCTTTTGAACGAGCACAACGAGTTGTTGAAAATATTCAAATCACATATGCACCAATTACAAAGCGATAATCACGCTATCGTCATTAATCCTGATAAAACACCAGCTGGAGAGCATATTCGTAGATTCAATGCACCCGTTGTTGATGATGTTGCTGGAATCATGGTTGGCGATTGTACAGCTGCACGAGAAATTGTGATTCGTAGAAGAAATAATAATCTTCAGTTCATTGCTGACACACATCGTTCATATGACGCTCTCCAATATCCGCTAATATTCTGGAAGGGACAAGACGGATATTGCATAAACATAAAACAACGAGATCCCGTATCAGGTACTTCATTGATTATTAATTTGATCATTAATCATTTAACAAAACAATTAAATTATTGAACGTAATAAATTTAAATTAATTTTTATGAACAAATATTACAGGAGCTGAAATAAACAAGAACGTTAGCTCAAAGGATTATTATGCGTACCGATTAATGATTAGACGTGGCCTGGACAACGTCATTTTACGATGTCGTGAGCTTTGTCAACAATTCATGGTCGACATGTACGCGAAGATTGAGAGCGAACGACTACGATACTTACGATATAATCAACAAAAGCTGCGCGCGGAAGAGTACATTCATTTGCGAGACGCTATCAACAACAACGCCGACGTCGCCGAAATTGGTAACCATGTCATTTTACCATCATCGTACGTAGGCAGTCCACGTCATATGCAAGAATATATACAGGATGCTCTGACTTTCGTGCGCGAATATGGACGACCATGTTTATTTATCACGTTCACATGTAATCCAAAATGGCCAGAGATTACATCTTTCCTACTGCCTGGCCAAAATGCAATACATCGCCATGACATTACAGCACGTGTGTTCAGACAAAAGTTGAAGTCTTTAATAAGTTTCATTACTAAATCACATGTATTTGGTCCCACACGTTGCTGGATGTATTCGGTTGAGTGGCAAAAGCGAGGATTACCTCATGCACACATTTTGGTTTGGTTCATCGACAAAATCCGTCCTGAAGAAATCGATAGTATCATTTCTGCGGAAATTCCAGATCCATCCACTGACCAACTGCTGTTTGATATTGTTACAACAAACATGATTCATGGTCCATGTGGTACTCTTAATAGTTCATCGCCTTGCATGGCTGATGGAAAATGTACTAAAAATTTCCCTAAAGATTTTACGAATGATACGGTCACAAATGTCGACGGATACCCAATATATCGCCGAAGAAATCCTGAAAATGGCGGACAATCATTTATTAAAAATATCATCAACACAGACATTGATATTGACAATCGTTGGGTGGTGCCATATTCGCCTCTGCTGAGCAAGACATATAATGCTCATATTAATGTTGAGTTCTGCAGTTCTGTGAAGAGCATCAAATACATTTGCAAGTATGTCCATAAAGGCAGTGATATGGCTGTGTTTAGAGTGGAAAATACTAATGTGAATGCTCCTCCAGTGAATAAAAACGATGAAATAACGCTCTACCAAATTGGTCGGTACATCAGCTCCAATGAAGCTGCTTGGCGTATCTTTGGTTTTCCAATTCATGAACGGGATCCAGCAGTTGTTCAGTTAGCCATCCATCTTGAAAACGGTCAGCGTGTATTTTTCACGAACGAGACAGCGATTGATCGTGCAATAAATCCACCTAAAACTACATTCACTGCATTTTTTGAATTGTGTAATCGTGCGGATGATTTTGGTGCCTTCGCACGAACATTACTCTATTCACAAGTACCACGCTATTTCACATGGACTCAAACAAAAACATGGATGCCCCGCAAGCAAGGCTCACCAGTTGCTGCATGTCTCAATTTATTTAAATCAAACGCCTTGGGGCGATTATTTACAGTCAATCCAAGACACACGGAGTGCTTTTATCTTCGACTGTTGTTGGTTAATGTTACTGGCCCATTATCATTTCAAGATATACGTAAAGTGAATGGGCAACAATATCCAACGTATAAAGATGCATGCCTTGCACTCGGCTTGCTGGAAGACGACAACCAGTGGGAATGCATGCTTGCTGAAGCTGCATTGAACTGTACAGCAATACAAATTCGTCTACTATTCGCTATAGTGTTGACTACATGTTTCCCAGCCCGAGCACAGATATTATGGGAAAATCACAAAGATTCAATGACTGATGATATATTGCATCAACATCGTATACGGTGCCACGATCTAACCATAACATTCAGCGACGAAATGTACAATGAAGCATTGATTGCTATTGAGGATCTTTGCATTGTCATTGCCAACTTACCACTTAGTAATTTCGGTATGAATTCGCCAAATCGAACTGCATCTGATTTAATGAATACTGAAATGAATCGTGAACTGCAGTACAGTACTGTAGAAATGGCAGCGATTGTTGCCCGCAATGTCCCACTAATGAATGAGGAACAAAGAACCATTTATGATCGCATTATGCTCGCAGTTTCAGCTGGACAAGGTGGGTTCTTCTTTTTGGATGCACCGGGTGGAACTGGCAAAACATTCGTTATTTCGCTAATTCTTGCAGAAATACGATCAAATAATGGCATCGCATTGGCCGTTGCATCATCGGGCATTGCAGCAACTTTATTGGATGGAGGTAGAACAGCTCATTCAGTATTTAAGCTGCCACTAAATATTCAGAATAACCCTGACGCAGTATGCAACATTAAGAAACAATCGTCCATGGCCACTGTGCTGAAACGGTGTAAAATTATTATTTGGGATGAATGTACTATGGCACACAAACATTCACTTGAGGCGTTGAACAGGACATTGAAAGATATTAAAAACAGTGACAAACTATTTGGCGGAACTCTGTTGGTCCTTTCAGGTGATTTCAGACAAACACTTCCAGTCATTCCACGTTCAACATACGCTGATGAGATCAACGCTTGCTTAAAATCATCTCCATTGTGGCGTAATGTTGAAAAATTACAGCTAAAAATAAATATGCGCGTTCAAATGCTTCAAGATCCATCCGCTGAAACATTTTCAAAACAACTCTTAGATATCGGTGATGGAAAAGTTGCTATAGATGAAACTGGATACGTAAAATTACCGACCGATTTCTGCACAATCGCTGATTCGCAAGATACTCTCATTGAACAAATATTTCCCGATGTACACACACAGTACATAAATCATGAGTGGCTTGCAGAAAGAGCGATTTTAGCGGCAAAAAATGTAGACGTTGACAATTTAAATCTGAAGATACAAATGTTGTTGCCAGGGAACTTGGTATCATATAAATCTATTGATACAGTTTGCGACGACAGCGAAGCAGTAAATTTTCCCACAGAGTTTTTGAACTCACTGGATTTGCCAGGCATGCCACCGCATAATTTACAATTAAAGGTTGGATCTCCAATTATCTTGCTTCGTAATTTGAACCCGCCCCGGCTGTGCAACGGTACGCGATTAGTCATTCAAAAATTAATGAAAAACGTGATCGAAGCCAGGATTTTAAATGGCAAGTTCAGAGGTGAAAATATACTCATACCACGGATTCCTATTATACCTACAGATGTGCCAATTCAATTCAAACGTATTCAGTTTCCGATTAGATTGGCATTTGCAATGACTATCAACAAATCCCAAGGTCAAACGATGTCTGTTTGTGGATTAGATTTGAGAACACCATGTTTTTCACACGGACAATTATACGTGGCATGCTCTCGAGTGGGTAAACCATCCAGTTTGCTTGTGTTAGCTAAAGATGGACTAACAAAAAATATTGTTCACGCTATAGCATTAAGAGATTGATATTGTTTAATAGTGTTACTGTCGTAATTGTTTAATTAATGATATATAATTTTAAGGAATAAATTATAATAACTTAAAAATAATGTTTGCCTTTTGTTATTTTTATATTCCCTCATCGTTCACAGCGCTCCATGCTTATTTTACGCATATACCACATTCTTACATACATACAATATACACATTCTAACATACATACATACTTACAATAAGTAAGCTTTTTTTTGTCTACACTAGAAATTACTAGGAAATTATTTATATGGCAAAACAACGTTTGCCGGGTCAGCTAGTTATATATATATTGTAACGTGACAGAATATTCTGGCTGCGTTCTTTTCGCTCGACGACTACCTACACGATCGCACAGGGCTGTAGGGGATCATTTTCGTACTTTATTTAATTATTTATCTATATTTTTTTTCTTGTTTAATTTTTTTTTTTTAAATTACAATTTGTACGACCGGACGGAGGAGAGCACAACATTTGCCGATAGCTGGCCTCTGGATTCGACTTTTTGCACCGACAGGCTCTTTACATCTTCATCTATTGAGAAATATCATTGCCCCTCTGGATGTTTATCGATTAGCGATACGACGCTATCTGTTGTCGGCTCGCACATGCTAGCAGCGATCCATCGGTCGTTTGGGGTTCACCGGCCGGACAGAGCTACACATCCCGACGATCGTTTATTAATTTTGAGCGTCGTCCAGCTGAGGCGCTCCGGCGACACCGATTCCCCAATTAACCGAGTTCAGACCGTTAGGAGGGGATCAGAATTCGCGAGCACGCGTGCCGGCAGGACCTCAGGGCTTTTTTCCGGTGATCGTCGAGTAAGAAGGAAGTAGCTCGCTGTCTCCTCTTTGGTGGTCTCGCTCAACCGCTGGCTACATTCGACAACATAGTTATTTTACGATCAACTTGTCCGAAATTTATACCCGCTACCGTATACTATCTGGACACGAGGAGTGAGGCCAGGAAGACTCTCGAGATCTTAACCTTATTGAATTATCCACGCTTCAT
The DNA here is from genome assembly GCA_963942595.1 of Cylloceria caligata. NCBI lineage: Eukaryota > Metazoa > Arthropoda > Insecta > Hymenoptera > Ichneumonidae > Cylloceria > Cylloceria caligata. The sequence continues at coordinate 18,022,096 of OZ012707.1, read as the reverse complement.
GAGGAAGTGTTCGTATACCAGAGCGGGGGTACTGAATCTGAAGGATCAATAAAATCTGACTCTTAACACAGTGGAAATTAACTTCCGAGACAAGCCTGTGATATTTTCATGTGTTACGAGATTTTCCCACGCTAAGCAATGGAATGTTGGGAAAACCTTACATGCGCCAGGAAAAGACTGAGGTTTCCTTTTACCATGAAGCACTCGTAACCTTAAACGACCCCATATGGCCGAAACCCTTCCTCTACACGATGGAAGAATTCGCACAGGATAAGTCCTTCGTGCTTAGTAAAGCCGAGGAATTACGTTTACTTGGTGATTGACCACTCTCGAACAAAGGTATCTCCTCCCACCGTAAATTGCGATTTGCTAGAAGGCTATCTACTGCTTGTCTAGGTACCGAAGGGCCTATTTTTAGAAAATACCAGAAAAATGGCATTTGCCAAGTCCTGGTTGTAAACACTCGAAAAGAAGACTAGGAGCTATCAGTCCCGCCAGTCGAGCTGTAGCGCTTCGCGTACTGCCGCTCGAACTCGGATTACACGTCGGAGAAATGCGACTTCTCAGACGGTGGGCAGCCGGCTCCGACAGATCGAGTGTCGGCGATTCTAGAGGCCCTGCGCCTCGAAAGCCGAAACGATTAGGTGAAAAGACATTTGCCACCCAGTCGAAGAATTCCCTGAGCGATTTAAATTACCAGGGGATAAATTGCCTCGTATGGACCAGGTTTCTCTTCGTATCCCTACAGTAGATGAATTATGGGTCAACACGCAACAGTATCGGGTTCCTATTATACATCGGGACAAGATTGAGACTCAAGTTTGAAAAAAACTCGATAATCGGGTGATAGAGGAGTCTTAATGTCCGTATAATTCCCGTGTATGAATAATGCTAAAGGGGGCGGATTCTCAACGTCAATATTACAACAAACCATCAATAAAATCGGGACATCACTGTCTGAAACATTTAAACAGCATCTTGCGACTTCAGCACGTAGACACTGTTCCAATTTCCAGATCAAAGGATATTTCGGACGAACTGCCCAGCAAAAAATGAATACGATGTTACATGAGCTGTTACACGAGGAGTGCCGGTACCACAGTGACTGAATGCTATAGCGAGATTATACTACCCCCACAGGAACAAAGGCGAGGTATAGACCCGGAATTATACGAAAGCCTAATAGGTGGTCATAAAGGAGTGACCAAGATCTATAAGAAAATTTGCGAACGATTCTATTGACCTTCCCTTAATAATGAAGTCCAGAATTACAACCGCTCTTGCAAAAGATGCCAGGAACAGAAACTAGTTCGTTCAAAGGTCCGAGAGCCGATGCTAATTACGAAACACCAGCTGAAGTATTTAACATGGCTTCTTTCGAAACCATGGGTTCCCTCCCCCCGACCGCGCATGGAAATAAACACATATTGACCATGCAAGACAAACTGTCAAAATATTTCTTGGCCGAGGTCATACCGGACTTGAAGGCCACAACAATTGCCGAGGCTATGGCGCGTCGACTATTACGTCAGTTTGGCGCCCCTCAGACTATTCTTACCGATTGAGGAGCTTCATTCATTAGTAATCTATTGAACTCTCTCTCTCTCTCAAAGTTTCCATATTCAATAATGAACAACGTCTGGTTATCACCCGCAGACAAACGGTTCATTGGAACACAATCACATAGTGCTGACAGAATATGCCAAGCATTATGCGACTGCTTACAATGACCGGGTTCGTTTATTGCCTTTTGCAGAGCTCTCGTATATTACGTGCGCTTCACGAGCTAACGAATTTTACACCCTACGAGCTTGTCTACGGGAGGCTGCCTCGATTGCCGAACCAGTACCCCGTAGATGAAAAACTTCAGACTTATAATCCGTTTTTGGCTGAACTTGTTGAACGATTATTGGAGATACACGAAATGGCGGGAACCAACTTAATCAAAACGAAAGAGCGTTCCACAATTTGTTACGATAAGACCGTGCGTTCGTTGAAAGGGAAAACAGATGACCAGGCATACGAGTTGAAGGAGTCCAAGAAGGGAAAATTTAATTAAAATTATATTGGACTGTTTACTATTGTCCAGCTCTCGAACGAGCACAATGTTGTCTTGGAGGCGGACAATGGAAGCCGATTTTGTAATCACGTCGACAAAATCGCATATAAATAAAAAAAATAAAATAAATGAATTAATTAATTTAAAAAACAGGGATGTTAAAAATATAAAATAAAATGACCATATACCAGGTGTATGCATAAGTTTTTTCCGGTTTAACTAAGAGATGGCGCCAGCGAAAAGTACTCAGCGTATTAATTTGACACATACGTCATTTTGTTCGTCTGACATTAACCTACAAACACACACAAGTTGAGTCCGCCAAAAACTAGCGTCTTTGTTTTATCGTTCAGTGATCATGTCGAATTTTGTGCCTGAAAAAGAACATTTGCGGCACGCATTGCTTTTCTTATTTAATCAAAAGAAAAAGGCTGCTGAAAGTCAACGTTTGCTGGTAGAAACATATGGTGAACACGCTCCATCGATTAGAACATGTGAGACATGGTTTCGACAATTTAAAAGTGGTGATTTCAATGTGAAAGACAGTGAGCGCTCTGGTAGACCACAAAAATGCGAAGACGAGCAATTGCAGGAGTTATTGGATGATGACCCAACTCAAACTCAACGGCAATTAGCAGAAGCATTACACGTATCACAAGAAAAAATCAGCAGACGTTTACGAGTAATGGGGAAGATCAATAAACTCGGTAAATGGGTCCCACACGATTTGAATGAACGTCAAATAGAAAATCGCAAAGTCACTTGTGAAGTGCTGCTTCAACGCCACGAAAGGAAATCATTTTTGCATCGAATTGTGACGGGTGACGAAAAATGGATTTATTTTGAAAACCCGAAGCGGAAAAAATCGTGGCTTTCACCTGGCGAAGCCGGTCCTTCAACACCAAGGCCAAATCGCTTCGGCAAGAAGACCATGCTCTGTGTCTGGTGGGACCAGAGCGGTATTGTGTATTATGAACTCTTGAAGCCCGGCGAAACCGTTAATACACAACACTATCGCCAACAAATTATTAATTTAAACCACGCATTAATCGAAAGACGACCGGAATGGGCCAGAAGACATGGCAAAGTGATGTTGTTACACGACAATGCGCCATCTCACAAAGCAAAAGCAGTGAAAGACACCTTGAAATCGCTTGGATGCGACATCCTTCCGCACCCGCCGTATTCGCCGGACCTGGCGCCATCTGACTATCACCTCTTCGCATCAATGGGGCACGCGCTCCCAGAGCAGCACTTCAGCAATTTCGAGGAAGTTGGAAAATGGCTCGACGAATGGTTTGCCGCAAAAGACAAGCAGTTTTTCTGGCATGGTATTCATAAGTTACCTGAAAGATGGGCGAAATGTGTAGAAGCCGATGGCCAATATTTTGAATAAAACAAAAATTAATTTCCCTTGAAAATTACGTGTTTTTTTTACCAAAAAACCGGAAAAAACTCATACATACACCTGGTAATATGTCTATATGCATTAGAAAAAAATTGTTACCCGTCCCGCCGGGGCCTCGGCTCGAGCTTGCCACTCACCATAGGATTAAGCACTACGTTATTTTGAGGTATTATGTTGTTATTTTAAGTATTAAGATCCCCCCTCCCTTCCCATTATGGCGCGAGGCTCGAGGACCTAAAAGCACCACCCTTCCATGAACCCGACGAAGCAACAAGAACCCCATGTGGCTAGAGATTGTGTGCTGAAGCTGCGGAGGGCAAGAGGAACGTGGGCGAGAGGAAAGCTGCCCTTTGAAGATTCAAAGATTGCCCTACAGTCAAAGCTGCTGACGCCACAATGCACAGAAACCGCCAATACCCGCCGATCGCTGCCTGCCGAGATCCGAGCGACACAGTATCGAGCGGCGATCCAGCCAGACCATTACCGTCGCTTACCACCGCCTACCGCCACATTGCCGAAGCCACCTCAGCCAATCACTGACGACCAGCTGCGAAGAAGGAGACGATGACGACTATCTCGAGAGCTTCGAGCCGCGCGTTCCCCCACGAGAGTACGTGTTCGTGAATCTCCGGGAAAAATTGTAAAGTTTATCGAGTTATATTGTAAATACATCGAGTACATTTTGAGTGATTGGATTTATTTAGTAAGTGTTTGCTTGAGTTTACCCTACCCATTGGCGCCCCGTTTCCCTCCCCTTTGATTTGCATTAGTGTCAGAGCATTCTACTTCGAGGATCGAGTACCACGCGTTGCCGACATCGCCATTTTTTCAGTTATCGAGACACGACTGTTAGCGCGCGTGGTGAGTGTTGATCGTGTAATTTTAGTTGGATCATTGAGTATCCTGTTCCCTTCGAATCCTCCGTTCCGTACCTTATTTGCTTAACTACCAGTTATTACCTTCTTTCCCCCTCCCATCCATCCATCCATCCAGAATCCGAGGTAATATTTAAGTAGCTGTAGAGTTCGGGAATTCACGCCTTGGAGATACCCACTCGTGCCACTCCGATAGCTAGTCGACCGTTGCAAGATCGCACGATCCGCTTGTTATTGTCGTGCGTATCGCTTTGAGTGTTGAGCGTCTTCTCGCGTCTCGCGACAAGATTATCCCGGTGCTACACCGATAAGTAGCTGGCGCCCAGGTATAAGAATTCGAGTCATACTTTACGATGTTATTTCTGCTTTATTTTTGCGTTATCACTCCCGCTTTACTTCGGCACTACAGCTCCCAACTTACTGCCTTAATTATTATATTTTTCGCCCTCCCCCTGTTCCATTATACAATATTATAAGTAGTACCGATTAAAATGTTTCACACGCCACTCTTCTTTGAATTGGTATTATTATCGTGTTACATTCTTCCTAGCCCTTTTTTTTAATTGTTAGTATTACTTCGCCATTCCCCGCCCCCTTATTTTTAAGTTCGGATATACCTATTGTTTTATTTTGGTTTTGTATCAACGGCTTAGTTATATTCACTCTATTTTCAGTTTTCTTTGGTATTTGTTAACTTGAATACAGCAGCATTATTATTCTACAATTTATGTTTCGCTGTTTATGTCTTTATCGACCCGAATCCCCTCCTTGATTGTAGGAATCAGTATATATATTTATTATATACTAGGTGACCCGGCAAACGTTGTTTTGCCATATAAATAATTTCCTAGTAATTTCTAGTGTAGACAAAAAATAGCTTACTTATTGTAAGTATGTATGTATGTTAGAATGTGTATATTGTATGTATGTAAGAATGTGGTATATGCGTGAAATAAGCATGGAGCGCTGTGAACGATGAGGGAATATAAAAATAACAAAAGGCAAACATTATTTTTAAGTTATTATAATTTATTCCTTAAAATTATATATCATTAATTAAACAATTACGACAGTAACACTATTAAACAATATCAATCTCTTAATGCTATAGCGTGAACAATATTTTTTGTTAGTCCATCTTTAGCTAACACAAGCAAACTGGATGGTTTACCCACTCGAGAGCATGCCACGTATAATTGTCCGTGTGAAAAACATGGTGTTCTCAAATCTAATCCACAAACAGACATCGTTTGACCTTGGGATTTGTTGATAGTCATTGCAAATGCCAATCTAATCGGAAACTGAATACGTTTGAATTGAATTGGCACATCTGTAGGTATAATAGGAATCCGTGGTATGAGTATATTTTCACCTCTGAACTTGCCATTTAAAATCCTGGCTTCGATCACGTTTTTCATTAATTTTTGAATGACTAATCGCGTACCGTTGCACAGCCGGGGCGGGTTCAAATTACGAAGCAAGATAATTGGAGATCCAACCTTTAATTGTAAATTATGCGGTGGCATGCCTGGCAAATCCAGTGAGTTCAAAAACTCTGTGGGAAAATTTACTGCTTCGCTGTCGTCGCAAACTGTATCAATAGATTTATATGATACCAAGTTCCCTGGCAACAACATTTGTATCTTCAGATTTAAATTGTCAACGTCTACATTTTTTGCCGCTAAAATCGCTCTTTCTGCAAGCCACTCATGATTTATGTACTGTGTGTGTACATCGGGAAATATTTGTTCAATGAGAGTATCTTGCGAATCAGCGATTGTGCAGAAATCGGTCGGTAATTTTACGTATCCAGTTTCATCTATAGCAACTTTTCCATCACCGATATCTAAGAGTTGTTTTGAAAATGTTTCAGCGGATGGATCTTGAAGCATTTGAACGCGCATATTTATTTTTAGCTGTAATTTTTCAACATTACGCCACAATGGAGATGATTTTAAGCAAGCGTTGATCTCATCAGCGTATGTTGAACGTGGAATGACTGGAAGTGTTTGTCTGAAATCACCTGAAAGGACCAACAGAGTTCCGCCAAATAGTTTGTCACTGTTTTTAATATCTTTCAATGTCCTGTTCAACGCCTCAAGTGAATGTTTGTGTGCCATAGTACATTCATCCCAAATAATAATTTTACACCGTTTCAGCACAGTGGCCATGGACGATTGTTTCTTAATGTTGCATACTGCGTCAGGGTTATTCTGAATATTTAGTGGCAGCTTAAATACTGAATGAGCTGTTCTACCTCCATCCAATAAAGTTGCTGCAATGCCCGATGATGCAACGGCCAATGCGATGCCATTATTTGATCGTATTTCAGCAAGAATTAGCGAAATAACGAATGTTTTGCCAGTTCCACCCGGTGCATCCAAAAAGAAGAACCCACCTTGTCCAGCTGAAACTGCGAGCATAATGCGATCATAAATGGTTCTTTGTTCCTCATTCATTAGTGGGACATTGCGGGCAACAATCGCTGCCATTTCTACAGTACTGTACTGCAGTTCACGATTCATTTCAGTATTCATTAAATCAGATGCAGTTCGATTTGGCGAATTCATACCGAAATTACTAAGTGGTAAGTTGGCAATGACAATGCAAAGATCCTCAATAGCAATCAATGCTTCATTGTACATTTCGTCGCTGAATGTTATGGTTAGATCGTGGCACCGTATACGATGTTGATGCAATATATCATCAGTCATTGAATCTTTGTGATTTTCCCATAATATCTGTGCTCGGGCTGGGAAACATGTAGTCAACACTATAGCGAATAGTAGACGAATTTGTATTGCTGTACAGTTCAATGCAGCTTCAGCAAGCATGCATTCCCACTGGTTGTCGTCTTCCAGCAAGCCGAGTGCAAGGCATGCATCTTTATACGTTGGATATTGTTGCCCATTCACTTTACGTATATCTTGAAATGATAATGGGCCAGTAACATTAACCAACAACAGTCGAAGATAAAAGCACTCCGTGTGTCTTGGATTGACTGTAAATAATCGCCCCAAGGCGTTTGATTTAAATAAATTGAGACATGCAGCAACTGGTGAGCCTTGCTTGCGGGGCATCCATGTTTTTGTTTGAGTCCATGTGAAATAGCGTGGTACTTGTGAATAGAGTAATGTTCGTGCGAAGGCACCAAAATCATCCGCACGATTACACAATTCAAAAAATGCAGTGAATGTAGTTTTAGGTGGATTTATTGCACGATCAATCGCTGTCTCGTTCGTGAAAAATACACGCTGACCGTTTTCAAGATGGATGGCTAACTGAACAACTGCTGGATCCCGTTCATGAATTGGAAAACCAAAGATACGCCAAGCAGCTTCATTGGAGCTGATGTACCGACCAATTTGGTAGAGCGTTATTTCATCGTTTTTATTCACTGGAGGAGCATTCACATTAGTATTTTCCACTCTAAACACAGCCATATCACTGCCTTTATGGACATACTTGCAAATGTATTTGATGCTCTTCACAGAACTGCAGAACTCAACATTAATATGAGCATTATATGTCTTGCTCAGCAGAGGCGAATATGGCACCACCCAACGATTGTCAATATCAATGTCTGTGTTGATGATATTTTTAATAAATGATTGTCCGCCATTTTCAGGATTTCTTCGACGATATATTGGGTATCCGTCGACATTTGTGACCGTATCATTGGTAAAATCTTTAGGGAAATTTTTAGTACATTTTCCATCAGCCATGCAAGGCGATGAACTATTAAGAGTACCACATGGACCATGAATCATGTTTGTTGTAACAATATCAAACAGCAGTTGGTCAGTGGATGGATCTGGAATTTCCGCAGAAATGATACTATCGATTTCTTCAGGACGGATTTTGTCGATGAACCAAACCAAAATGTGTGCATGAGGTAATCCTCGCTTTTGCCACTCAACCGAATACATCCAGCAACGTGTGGGACCAAATACATGTGATTTAGTAATGAAACTTATTAAAGACTTCAACTTTTGTCTGAACACACGTGCTGTAATGTCATGGCGATGTATTGCATTTTGGCCAGGCAGTAGGAAAGATGTAATCTCTGGCCATTTTGGATTACATGTGAACGTGATAAATAAACATGGTCGTCCATATTCGCGCACGAAAGTCAGAGCATCCTGTATATATTCTTGCATATGACGTGGACTGCCTACGTACGATGATGGTAAAATGACATGGTTACCAATTTCGGCGACGTCGGCGTTGTTGTTGATAGCGTCTCGCAAATGAATGTACTCTTCCGCGCGCAGCTTTTGTTGATTATATCGTAAGTATCGTAGTCGTTCGCTCTCAATCTTCGCGTACATGTCGACCATGAATTGTTGACAAAGCTCACGACATCGTAAAATGACGTTGTCCAGGCCACGTCTAATCATTAATCGGTACGCATAATAATCCTTTGAGCTAACGTTCTTGTTTATTTCAGCTCCTGTAATATTTGTTCATAAAAATTAATTTAAATTTATTACGTTCAATAATTTAATTGTTTTGTTAAATGATTAATGATCAAATTAATAATCAATGAAGTACCTGATACGGGATCTCGTTGTTTTATGTTTATGCAATATCCGTCTTGTCCCTTCCAGAATATTAGCGGATATTGGAGAGCGTCATATGAACGATGTGTGTCAGCAATGAACTGAAGATTATTATTTCTTCTACGAATCACAATTTCTCGTGCAGCTGTACAATCGCCAACCATGATTCCAGCAACATCATCAACAACGGGTGCATTGAATCTACGAATATGCTCTCCAGCTGGTGTTTTATCAGGATTAATGACGATAGCGTGATTATCGCTTTGTAATTGGTGCATATGTGATTTGAATATTTTCAACAACTCGTTGTGCTCGTTCAAAAGAGCATCTAGCTCGCTGACGATGCGCCTGGCATAAAGTGAATCAAGGTTATTATAATCACAACGTGCATTCACGCGATTGGCAAGTGCGCTTCCGGAATCCTCGCCGCCCATAAAGTAGATTTGTAAGAATTTATGTGGTTCGTTTGGCATTGGCAGTAGTGAGCCCATTTTATGATAAACTTGGCCTCTGATTTTGAATGTAGAATTGAATTGTTGACCATTTGCATTAGTATTTCGAACTATTTCTGTTGCTCCGAACGATGTCATTTGAAAGCATGAATTGAATCTTCGAATTGACTTCAGGAACACGTTAGAATCTGGATCCGTGCCGATAAGTAAGCCGTTCAATGGTTCAGGTGGTGTTTCAATTTCAGGTAGTTGCACTTTTCCTGACGCGCAACACATCCCAGCTGGCTCATTTTTGAATTTCAGAGCATGACAATGCGGACATTCCTTGTCCATAGCACCGATTACCACTTTTGAATGAGCATAATATTCAATATCGGGCTCATACTGGAATGCTAGACGCAGGAATGAATCAGATATAAATGCTCGATGTACCTGTTGTCGTTGTTGGTCATTTGTTCTTCGTCTATTGACTGTGAAACGGCGTGATTGTCGTTGTTCTAATCTTCTGACTTCATTGCGTTCAGCTCGTGTATCTTCTGGCTCTTCTTGATGCAATTGCGCCATTCTGACACGTGCATCAGTACTTTGTTGCTGGATTTGTTCTTTTGTTCTTTCGGATCTGCTATTTCGCAAGTTTCGAGCTTTACTTGTACTGCGGCTCAAATCAGCCCCTTTGCGTTTTCTTGGCATTGCTCACTGTACAAAACATACATAAATAGAATTAATGAAATTATTTAATGATGAAAAATGTTAAAAGTATAATTAGGGCCAGGATTTTTGCCGCAGTTTTGAAATGATTAGTTTTAATTTATGAAATTATAACAAAAATATAAGTTTTATGGAAAAATTTTTCAAACAAAAGTAAAAAATTAAATTTTATGAAAACATTGTCTCTTATAATTTTTTCATACAACCAATATTTCCATTGACATTTCAAAATAAAGATTCATAATGATTGATTTTTTGGAAACTATGAAAATCTTAATTGTTCAATTGCATTTTTTTAATAAAATTAAATTAAAATTACATTTTTATAAGATCAACAACATTTTCGATATTAATAAAAAAAAGTATACTTACAACACAAAATCCGTTGTTATTGGAAGCTCGTGTCACGTGTTGAGTACTTTTGAGGTTATAAAATCACTTGATTAACTAATCGTGCAAAATACACTCAAAATTGATAATTTAATTATTATTGATAAAATAGGAATGATTAAAAGTTAATATGAGAGTTACACTGAGATAGCAAAATAATAATTGTCAACGTTACTACTACACTTGATGCATAAACAATAATGATGGCCGACAACTATGTAGGCAGTGAGAAAGAAAGGAGACCGGCTTCGTTCTCATCCCTACTCCGTGCTGTTTACTGGGTCAGAAGTGACACCTGTAGACATCTGGCGGGGATAACTAATTAAATGACGATTGATCAGTTTTCGACCGGAGAGGAAAAATGATTAAATTACTAAAATGGCTATTAAAAAATAAGGGTTGATCGTAGAAGGGTGAAAATTGAGGATTGTATGTATTTTTGTATGTTGTATCATAAAAAAATAGAAATTAAAAATTTTGTCTAAAAAATAAAAAAATAAATTTAGGGGTGGACTACCCCTAACATTTAGGGGGATGAAAAATAGATGTTGGCTGATTCTCATAGATACCGGATAAGCACAAAAAATTTCATCAAAATCGGTCAAGCCGTTTCGGAGGAGTATGGCAACGAAAACTGTGACACGAGAATTTTATATATTAGATATACCAGGTCTATAAATATGAAATCGGAATTTTTGTATAGAAAATACACGTTTATTGCATGAAAATGATAAAAAATATTTTATTCGAAGTATTGCCCATCGCTAGCTATACATTTATCCCACCTGTCTGACAATTTGTGGATGCGACGCCAAAAAAACTGTTGCTCTTTTGAGGCATCGAGCAATTTTCGTACATTTTCGTAAGAAGTAAAGCGCTGCTCAGCAAGTGCGTGTCCTATCGATGCAAATAAGTAGTAATCGGACGGAGCCAAGTCTGGTGAGTAAGCTGCATGCGAACGTATTTCCCAACTAAACGCCTCAATCGTTTCCTTGACCAGTTTTGCTGTGTCTGATGGTGCATTATCATGAATCAAAATCACTTTGTGTTCCCTTTTTTGATATTCTGGTCGCTTTTCACGCAAAGCTTGATTCAAATCGATCATTTGTTGTCGGTAGCGTTCAGTATTAACGGTTTCGCCAGGTTTTAGCAGCTCATAATAGATCACATGTGATCACACCTGATCCTACCAAACACAGAGCATTGTCTTCCGTCCATAGCGATTTGGCTTTGCAGTCGATGTCGATGGTTCGCCTGGAGGTACCCATGATCTTATACGCTTAGGATTCTCAAAATATATCCACTTTTCATCGCCAGTCACAATTCGATGGAGAAATGACTTTCTTTTGTACCTGGCGAGCAGCATTGCGCAAGTGGTTTTTCGGTTTGCCTGCTGTCTTTCATTCAGTTCATGTGGAACCCATTTTCCCATCTTCTGGATCTTTCCCATGGCTTTCAAACGTATGAAGACGGCTTCTTGTGTCACATTTAATTGATCTGCGAGTTGTTGTTGCGTTTGAGCGTCATCCTCATCCGACAATGCTTGCAATTCGCTGTCTTCAAACTTTTTCGGTGGTCTTATACGTTCTTCGTTTCTCACGTCAAAATCGCAACTTTAAAATTTTTTAAATCACTCAAAGCACTGTGATTTACCATGAGCATGCTCACCGTAAGCTTCCGCAAGCATTCGATGCGATTCTGCAACAGTTTTCTTCAATTGGTAACAGAAAATCAATGCTGTCTGCAAATCGTAGTTTCCAGGCACAAAATTCGACATGTACAACGCTATTACAAACTATGCTGTTGTATGAAATTTGTATTGTTGTGAGTTGAAAATCTTTGTCAGAGATGTCAACAAGGAAATGGGGCCAATGACGCGGCTTGACGGTAACTACATTGACAGCTAGGGCCATCTATGGGCAAATTCCAGTTTCATATTTATAGACCTGGTATATATATATAACGAGTTTCGGTCACAATATATATATATATATACAGGGTGGCCGATTTATTTCAAGACATTGAAATATTTAAAAAACAACGCATCGGATCAAAAAAAGTTCTTGTGTCGTGGAATATTGCACTTCACGTATTCTCAGGAATATTCCTTAGCTGACACAGCTAGATATGGAATTCTAAAAGATAGAACTCGTACAAGATAGGATGCGAGGTAGACGCCGACGCAGCATGAGGCAACTCGCTAGGAGATCTACGATTGGCTGAAGCTAAAGCTCCGAACTAAGGGAAATCAGAATTAAATTAGACTCAACAGAGAACGGTTGGTTCCTCGTCAAATGCTCGAAACTACGAATTATTGTACATTCCTTTATTGACTTTTAGATACACAACGGAAAGATACTGTTGCCTATAATAAAGACTTCCATATATATAAATTCGCGTTTTCATCGATAACTCGAGATCCATCTCCTTATCGGCAAACGATCCTAAAAAATAATAACTTTTTTATATTATACCGAATACCGGATAATCCAATTACCCGGTACCGGCATAACATATGGTGGCAGCGGTGGGATCTGCCTAAGGTAAGTGATACGTGATTAATTTGGACAAAAGTGTTTTGGTCAAAGTAAATAAGAGTGACTCTGAAGTGACGACTACGACTCGTGCAAAGGACGCCAGTAGTTCGTGAAAACCCGAATAAGCTAACGCGACGGCGCAAAGTGTACGTCGGTGCGGTGTGCTACATATCGGTCAACCGTTTAAAATCCCGATTGACGGTGTCACGTCAAGTCGAGGAAAAAATGCACAAAGTGTGCAACCAAGTACTCGAAGCAGCTACTTGAGAAGAAGCCGTCGTGCAACCATAGGCGACGCGCTAAGGACGAACCCAGGAACCAGCGAAGAAACGGGCCAACAGCGTCAAGAAGGACGTCAAGGACCATCAACAGAAAGGAACTGCAGGACACCAAGTCGACAGCACCCGAGAACATCGCCATGGAGAGGACCATCTACCAGATCAACCTTCTGTAAGTGGCGGTTACGTTATACTAAAATATATTGCCGATATAAACCCAAGTCGACAAACAAAGGTGTACTACTTGACATTAAAAAAATAGAGATCGTGAATTAATGTTGCTAGAGCCGCGGTGGCGTAATTGGTAACGTACCAGGCTAGAATTCTGGAGTTCCCGGTTCGAACCCGGGCTGTGGCAATATTTATTCACGATTGCTTTAGAAGTTAAAACTCGTCAGGTCTGGTTGCCTCATTAATTCTTAATGAATGAGTGAGGCAAGCAGAGTTGACAAAAAATAATTAAAGATTCGATTGTTAGAGATCTTTCTGAGATCGATAACGCAGGGATCTAGGTAGCGCTGACTCTAACTGGGTTGCGAACTGCCAGATATTTTCCATCATACTTGGTCAATTACATTGTCGCTTAGATTTATCACTCTGATATAAACCAAAGCCAGTTTGGACAGTGTTGGATAATCAGCTGACGCACGGCGATCGATATTCGCCGTGCGTTGACCTGTTGCTTTGCTCGAGCACGCTGCGTTCGGTTGGGCGGAGATAGCCGAGGTTGTGCCTCGTAGGCATGCCGCGTTGAGTGAGAGGATGTCTCTCTTGCTTGACTTCGGCTTCGCTCACCGGCTATCTCTCTCAATTGACTTCAGCGCCCAACGACGCTTTTATATCCCTCAGCCATATTGCTAATTTCGACACTTACGTGAAAACCCGCTCGAACAGCGCACGCACATTGTAAGGCTCGGACAAATTTTCACATTTTCCACCGGATCATCTCAACCTTCATTTGCTCACCAACGTTCGACGGCAAAGACGTAAAGGCATTGCCGCTCTTTTTAAAGTCCTGCGAGACGATTTTTCGCAGGGTAGCCGAGGAGGATCATGACACCCTCATCGAATTATTTGGCATAAGCAAATTAGAAGGTGCGGCAGCAAGACAACTGCAGCACAAAACCATCACTACCATGTCGCAGCTGAGGAGCGAGTTGGAAGCGTTGTACGGACAACGGAAGTCCCTGGCTGCGTTGCAAATGAAGTTCAGCTCCCTCCGGCAGGGACAGAACGAGGACATCGCCATCTACGCGGCAAGAAAGGAGAGAATTATGGTAGACATCGCCGAAATACTCTGCAAACCGTTGAAAACAGAAGAGCAGAAGATCACCGTCGAGAGTGTCACCCGACGAAGCGCACAGGCCAACTTCGAAAACGGCCTGCACGGCCAGGTACAAGTGCTGGTACGTGCGAGAAATTACCAAACTCTGCATGACTCTATGGCAGGGGCCATAGAGATAACCAACATGGTGCAACCAAAGGGAGGGGTAGGTGGAGCCCAAAACCACCCCAGAAGGTCCTGAGGCGCACCATCCCGGCAAGGAGAAAATTGTTTCACCTGCGGAAAAGCTGGACACATGGCTCGAGACTGCACCCGGAAATTGGGAAGAGTGAGCTTGCCAATGCCTAGCGAAAACAAGTCCATACACAACATAGACATCGTGTGCAATTACTGTCAGAAGAAGGGCCACATGTGGAAGGACTACAGAAAGAAACTGTCGCAAAACAAGAGTGAGCCAGCTTGGACGTCACAGCAGCCCCAATGTCAAAGGGATGCAGGGGGCAAGACGGAAAAAATAATTGTAACAGCAGGAACTAGTCGAGCGAATACAGACACCCGCCCACTGGGAACGACGAGACTGAATACTCTAACTGCCCAGCAAAGACCCGCACGCCAGCTAAAGAAAATGACTCTACAACTGCTACAGGTAACGTTGCCGGCGTCAAGCGCCACTGCCAGCGACTTCGATATCGTCGCACCGTTGGCCGTGACCAGGGTACTCACCCTCAAGGCAGACACCAGAGCACAATGCAGCATCATCAAAGAAGACTGTCTCAAACCGGAGACCATGGTGAAAGACTGTACAGTAGAGCTGCAAGGGCTGGCGGGCGAAAAATCGACTCCATTAGGAATCGCAAAAATCGTGCTCGAGACACCGGGTCTAAATGTAGAGCATTGGTTTTACATTGTTCCGAATACCGTGCCACTGAGAGTTAATGGACTGCTCGGAATAGACTTCATTAAACGTCATAAGGCAGATATCTTGCACGGCGAAATGCTTAAACTGTACGGACACTGCATGCCGCTCTTGGATGGATCAGTCAAGATGACCCTGCCACCACGCAGCGAGACCGTCGCGTATGCTGCACCCAAGAGTAAATTTATCGGACTACCTTCGAAAATGGAACTCGGAAACGGAGTAATTATGGGAGCCTGCATCACGCCGCCGCACGGTAGTAGCTGTGCAGTAAGTCTGATAAACACCACAGAGCAGGCTGTTAAGGTACAACGCCCCGTGGTTGAACTCGAGCCGCTAGAGATAACGGCAGTGGGTCACAGACTCGAGGCCATGACGCCCGAAGTATGCACCGTCGGCGCAGAGCGAGGGGCCGACCGCCTCGCGCGACTAGCTCGAGAGCTAGACTCGGAAAATCTGAATAAAGAAGAGCGCGAAGCGCTCGATGAGATTACTAGGGAATACGAAGATGTATTCCACCTGCCAGGGGACAAGTTGCCATGTACACCAATGGTGGAGCACGTGATTCCTCTTAAGGCAGGGGTGCAGCCCATTAAGGTGCACCCATATAGGTCGCCGGAAATCCACAAAAAGGAAGTGGAAAGGCAGACCAGTGAAATGCTGACAGAAGGCATCGTCCAGCCCAGCAGAAGCCAGTGGAACGCGTCACTGTTGGTTGTGGCGAAGAAACCCGACGCCGCCGGAGTAAGGAAAATGAGAGTAGTAGTGGATTTTCGAAAACTAAACGAAGCCACCATCGGGAATTCATACCCACTGCCCAATATCACCGAAATATTGGACTAGTTGGGACGGGCTCGATATTATACGACTCTGGACCTCGCCTCGGGATTTCACCAAATTCCAATGGCGCAGCAAGATAAGGAGAAAACTGCATTTTCCACTCCGCAGGGCCATTTTGAGAAAACCGAATGCCTGTCGGATTCAAAAACGCACCACCGACTTTCCGGAGACTGATGAACTCGGCGCTGGCCGGACTGCAAGGAGTCAAGTGCTACGTATACCTCGATGACATCCTGTGTAACGGTACTTTTTTTATCGTGCACAATTCTTTTTATTTTTCGTGGGGATTCAGGCTCGATCACAGGACTAATTTATGTAGACTTCGTGGTGGTTGAGAGTGAAGTTTTATTCACAAGAAAACAATTTCATAAAATTGTCACTATTCAATTTCTGGTCACTGGTACCCCGTATAATGCATTTAAATTTCGTAATTTCGGCGATTATTTTTACATCATTTTCGTCTATTGCGTGTACACAGATTCTCGGTTTTCCTGGCTTGAAAATCTGTTATTATTTCGTACGCTGGTATGGAGCTGTACGCCCGATGAACAAACACACGCACACCACCAGACCCGCCTGCCTCGCTCTTCGAGCCGATGTCTCGCTTCTACCTCTATCCCTCTCTATCTTTCATACGGTTCACTGTCTTGCGTTCTCTCTCGCACTCTCACTTGCTTATACGCTGCTTGTTTCGCTTACCGATTTCAATTCTATGCGGCCTAGTTTTATTTTCCTCAATATAGCTGACCTAATTCTATTTAATTTATTTTCTACACTCAGCACTATTTACTTAATTCTATCCTCTTAAAAAATAAATATTGGCTTGGTCCTTTTTAATTAACTCTATGCACTGTAACGTAAATTTGGCTCCTCGACGTACCACGTTACCTATAGCTAGCCCAAGCTATTTTTCCTTCCTTTAATTTACTCTTTCGAGATGGGCGCCAGGCGCTTACACGCCGGAAGGAAAAATAACGAGATGTTCGGCCAGACTCAACCCAGGCTAACTACAGCTGCTCGAGGCAGAGTGGGTGGTTCGGATTGTCAAGGTGGTCAAAAATCCAGCCAGTCATTAAATAAAACCAATTAATAACAATAAAACCAATAACCAATAAATAGAGTCAACAAATAAAACAAATAAATAATATAACTGAAGCAGAATTCCTAAATAAAATCAATAAAAATAATATCAATAACAACTAAATAAAGTAAAGAAATAAAACCAATAAATAATTCAGACTACAGGCAGGTACGGGATTTACAACAGCCAACTCGGGCAGCTCCTTTATTTGGTCGAAGCAGATATTAATATTTCAACAAGAATAACAAAAAAAATAAAACAAAGAAAAGTATAAATAAAATATCCCGTAAAATCAGTTTGGTTATTAACAATCTATAACTTTAATTATTTCGGCAGTATGTTTTATCCCGGCGCCCGCTCTCACTCCCATAACCCCTAGATGCTGTATAGCCTATCTCGCTCGCTTCGAATTTTCGCGTCGAACAATATTCATCGACAAATCTCAAAGCTAGGTTCTCTCTGTTCACAGTCCGCGGTACGGCCTATCCCGAGCTAATCCCACATACATCCACAGAAATCATAATAACGGGACGTCGGGAGGTCACGTACGCGAGCTTCGACCAATTCGAACCTCCTAGCTCAAAAATCGCCGGCAAGCAACGGCTAATAAGTCGAGCACGAAGAATGATTAACACAACCTCCAAATTATATATAACACGAAATTAAGAAAACCCGCAATTAACTGACTGACGTCCGGAATAGCAATAAAGATAATAATAAACAATACTAACAATAATAATCGAACTAATAAAAGCAACGAACAGTTTAACCAAGTAAGATACGCTTTCGACCGTACTAGTCCCTCATGACCAAATACAACAGACGGGACGACGGCCGAACTCGCACTACTTCCGAACGCAAAACGAAAAAAAAAAATAAAGTACTGTTCGCTCGAATAAAAAAAAAGAACAAATAAATGGAACAAATAAAGTATGCTGAATCACGGTACGCCAGTCTAATTAAAACTAAGGCGTTAACGCCACGCAGTCCCAAGCAATAAAATAAGTCGACAAGAAATAAATTAAATCACATGAATTTAAGTCAATTACCAAGTAAAATCCGCGACGCGGTCTATTCCGTTCATATCCCACATAACCAATTAACAAATTCAAACCACTCCGGGATAACGGCCTAACGCGCGCACGGTTTAACCGTTAACAAAATCAATTAATTAATACGGTGACTTTTCCCCGGTTTCTAAAATTCCGCGATCTCGAGATTACACTTTGTAGACGCCGCGATTCCCAACACAAATCTATACTCTGCACGCAGTGTACTAGAGTCGCAGGTGTGACCAAGCCCGAAGATACTAATCGTCCACAAGTTCAATAATAAAATCAAAAAAAATAATAGCGAAAGACCGTAGAAGGGAAGAGAGCTCACCGGAACGATGACGATGCGAGGTTTCTGGAATTCCGGGAGATCTCGAGTATCTTCTTAGCCTCACTCCTCACGTCCAGAAAAGAGGCGATGACCGTTATGAATTTCAAATAGGCTGATAGTCGAAGATATACAGCGTTACGTCTCCCTTACTCGACGGTCACCGGGAAAAAGCCCTGAGGTCCTACCGGCACGCGTGCCTGTGAACTATGATCCCTACTTAACCCGCTAACTTCGGTTAATAGGGGGAACCTGTGTCGCACGATGACCGCGACTAGCGCCTCAGCTGGACGATGCATAAATTAGCGACAGACAATACTAGCGTTGTGTAGTCCAGCAGATGATCCTCTGAGATCTATACATTTCCGTGGGTCGACGGCGGCCGAGAATAGAAAGTCGTATATTATTCGGTGCGTCGTCGGGAAAATGGCATATTCCGACCAAGAAAGACATAGGATATCGGTCCGAAGTGTCCAGTGCTTTCCTCTTCCTCGTACTCCCTCTCCATCCCTCAGTCGTATCGATCGCATTATATATATAAAAAATAAAATTACAACAAAAAAAAAATAAAAATAAGGAATAAATAAAACCTGAAAATCCCCCTACAACCCTGCGTGATTGTGTAGGTATCCGTCGAGCGAGGTGGACGCAGCTCGAATATCCTGCCAAGTGACAGCACCTAATTCTAGTCATTTACAACCTAGCTAAATCTTGATTAATAACAATTCCTAAAATGTTCGTCTTATTATTAATTATTTTATAGGAATATCTCGCCTGTCTTTCCTCTTTGCTTGGTCTCCGTTTTCCACTCACTTATTGACTATTTTCGCACATGAACACGGATCTTACACTCCGAAATCGAAAATAACTTTTGATAATTAATCAGTAGATAAAATAGGAACAACGAACGACCGCACAAAGCGGACGACCGTAGATACCCCGTATAGCCATGGTAGCTCGCTGGAGCGAGAGGTCGACCTCGCCCGCGAGATAAAAGAGAACAGCAAGCGCCCGAGTACGGACAGCCGCACTAAGCGGAGAGCCAAGAATACAGCGGGCCAACACAGCAACGCGGCAGAGAGAGAGGCTGCGCCGGCCAATGCGCCAGAAGAAGATGAAGAGATCCGCAATGTGGATGTAGGTTGCTATACTGATCCCCACAGCCCCGCTGCAAAGCCGAGCGGTCGGGGAAGGGGCAGACCACGCAAGCTAGTGCAGACAGGCACGAGTAAGACTGCGAGCATCGCTGAAAGGCACAGAGCGAGCGCAGCAACGGCGGAGCTCCCGGTGGGCCCACCGAGCAAAGGAACTGCGGGCCGAGCGCCGCACAAGAGTGCTGAGGAAGCGAGGCAAGGCGGAGACCGCAGCTCGCAAACCTCCAGCAGCACAGAAGAAGACAGCATCATGGAAGAGCGCAGCAACTGCCGCAGTGGCGCAGCCACTCCCTTGACCGACGACCGCCTGAAGATAATAAGTGAATACCACGACACCCCCATAAGAGGGTATCGGGGTATCAAACGTACGTTACGTCGGATCTGGACCAAGTACGACTAGCCCAGCATTAGAAGATATTTGGAGGAATATATTTCGTCATGCGAGTCTTGCCAAAAGAACAAAATCTGAAAAAGGGAACGAGTCCCGATGGTGGTCACGGATACCCCTTCGAGGGCATTCGAAAAAGTAGTGGTCGACATCGTAGGATCGCTACCAGAAAGCGCATCTGGAAAGAAATACATACTTACGTTTCAGGACGCCCTTACCAAATACAGTGCAGCGATCCCCCTGCCGAACCAAGAGGCTTCGACAGTAGCAAGGGCGCTCGCTGAAGAATTAACTTCCTCAGTGCGACATTCAAAGAAATGTGTAAACTGCTGCGAATTAAGAAAATACAGACAACGGCCTACCACCCTGAATCGAATGGCGTCCTGGAAATCGTCCTGGATCGCACCGCACTCTCGCAGAATACCTGAAAATTTCATAAGAGAGGATCAAGGAGACTGGGACAAGTGGCTGCCGTACGCAATGTTTACGTACAACACCACTCCGCATACGGGAACCGGACTATCTCCCCACGTGCTGGTGTACGGTAGTGAAGCTGAATTACTGACGGCCGTAAGACAGGAGCCCCAAGGCACCTATGCGTATGACGACTACGTCCAAGAACTGCGAGAGCGACTACGTGCCGCATGGACTATAGCGCGCAACAACCTGGAAGGTGCGAAAAGACGATTGAAAGAAACATATGACAACAGCGCACAGGCGCAGGAGAACCGCGTAAGCGAACGCATCCTCCTCCAAGATGAGACGGGGCTCAGAGGGCGGTCGGCAAAGCTGACCCCCAAGTGAACGGGACCCCACGAGATAGTGGAAAGGAGGCCCCCCGTCTACTACGTCGTCCAAAAGGGACTGAAAACTCAGGCGGTACACGCGAACCGCCTGAAGCTCTTTTTAGAGCACTAAAAGCCAAATAAAAACTAAATGAATGCGGGTAGGGAGCTCCACGGAGCGCAAGGTGAGGAGATTAAAAAAATAACAAATTCCAAAAGTAGAAAATATAATAGTCTCAAGATAATTTGCTCATACAAAATTTAGTAGGAATAATGATCGGTTCCACACGCGGGACAAGTGATGAGGGCCTTTCAGCAAATAGACGGAGTAATCCGATGAAATCCGGGTAGGGTTCCTCATCGTCGCCTACCCAGGGCCCCAGAACGCCAAGAACTCGTCAGGGAGCCATCGACGACTTCGCCCTGGTACAACGACCAGACAGCTCTGGAAAGATAAAAGAGGAATTTTTTTATAAAAAAATGTACTAACGTTAAAAACCCGAAGAGGTAAGGAGAATACTTACCGTTAACTCCAGCACCTCGGGGGTCAAATCCGACCCCTTGCATAGAACCGCACCATGTGCCCCAGAGACTCGGAAAATAACGGTCGACATGATCGCGGATTGCTCGCTAAATGAAGAATGAGCAAAGAAGCTCTCGCGCTACGAAACCCGCGAGGCCGCAACAAAAAGAGGGAGAACTCACGCTTTCCTCCCCTCGTCTGATTGCAGGTTGAGCGCGGCAAGGAGTGGATCAGCCATAGCCACACAGCATCCGCCTGACTACGTCGTCTGCACTTTTGCCAGCACCTACTATGAGAACATAGGAAGCCTTACGATAATACAATCGACGTGGCGGTTTATTATCAGGCTGGACCTCGCTGCACTAATGCACCAAGAAACGGAGATAAGCAAACGCCTACAACGTCTGACAGAGCTGTGCGAAGGCGAAACTCGCGTCAACGATATATGGTCCGTCATAAGCGACTCAGTTCTGAGAATGAAGAGAAGGATAGAGATAGGGGAATTGATCATATTCGACCTCCTCGGGACGCGCCCCGTCAGAGATCGCAGAGGATTGGTAGACGGCCTTGGAAGCATTATCAAGGCCATCACGGAAAACATGGACGCCACCGACGCGCGGGAACTCCACGAAGAAATAACGCAACTTAGGGCTTCCCACCAGACCCTGAAGGAAGGGCTGAAAAATCAAATCCAAGTCATAAAAACGACGCTCAGCCTATTTAACGAAAGCGCGCATCTCATACAGACTAACGAACAGACCCTGTTGGCCCTGATGCAGCATATCAACCGCACGCTCAACGACGACATATACTACATAAAGAGACGCCAACATTTAGACGGGACGCTCAACGCGATAAGTATTGCGGTCGAAGAATTACTCAGCGACGTACAGGAGCTAGTGTGGCCGGTAGACGATATAGCCAGCGTTAAGGCCAGGGCAACGTCCCTGCCGCCACGCACACTCGCCAGGCACCTCGTCGAAGCACTACCACACCTACCGTTGGGTAGTAGCTTCCCAGTCGCAATAGCACACGACCAAGTGTCAACACTTATGCGACTGGCAGATACCAGGGCCTACAGCGAAGGCAACGCAGTAGTACTCGTGCTGGATATACCGCTGATCGAGCAGCAACGATATACTTTACAAAAAGTATATCCTATCCCATGCGAGCTGTCAACGGCAGGCACTACTACGTAGACGCGACCGAGAACCACTTGGTAATAGGTATAGAGAATCGTAAGTTCCTAAGGATGACATTCGATGACGTAAAAAATTGCAAGGTACTGGGCAAATCATACATTTGCCCACCAACACACCCTCCCATTCCGGTTACAGACGACGCACTCTGCGAAATCCTAATCTATGCGAAAATGGACACTGGTAACGGCGACAAATGCGCAAAAAGGGTTATCAAAATCATCCATCCCCTAATCGTTCCAATGCAACAGCAAGGACGATGGCTATACGTCGCGCCAACCGCGGTTCCCGTAGGAATAAATTGTGAGAAAAATCCCACTCAGCATGAAATGTTAATAATACGGGAATACTGGCATTGGTAGGCATATGTGTAGTAATCGCCCGAGATTGCAGTATCCGAACCATCGGGCGAACGTCGCAGATCATACGGGAAAACTACCTCCCGTCGTTTAATTTGACATTAACGGAGATCGAAGCTCAGGCGCTCCCGACGCAGACCGAGAGGACCATCCTACGCAGAGCGTGCTGCGAGACTCCGAAGAGCTTCGGAAGCTCGGAACTCGAGCCGACCACATCATGGAAATCCTCAATACTGCCGGAGACGGGATGCAGCACATCCACAACCTGAGCATCTACTCTTTGGGTGCTATAGCACCGAGAGCCCTGGTTGGCTACGTTCTGTTTAAATGTTACAGGTACCAAAGAAACAGAACACCAACGAGAATGAGCGAGGCAACAACCCCGGCAGCCGCCGAGGTATCCATCAAACTCGAGCCACTCGGACGACAACAGCCAGTGGAACGACTGCGAACCGAGCTAGCCAGGATATGCAATCGTCCCCCCCAACCGAGAACGACTCGCTCGGCCCGAGCGACATTAACAAACGAAAATGAAACATTTTATGTACTATTGCATAACAAATATCTATAAAATCGTATAAAATTGTAAAGGTACGGGAAACCAACTAAAGAAAAAATTTTTTAGAACAATTTTTCCTTTTAAGGGGGGAAGGATGTTGTGTCGCGGAATATTGCAGTTCACGTATTCTCAGAAATATTTCTTAGCTGACACAGCTAGATATAGAATTCTAAAATATAGAACTCGTACAAGACAGGATGCGAGGTAGACGCCGACGCAGCATGAGGCGACTCGGTAGGCGATCTACGATTGGCTAAAGCTAAAGCCGCCAACTAAGGGATTTTAGCAAACACAGTTGCTAACTGCTTTACTAAAATCAGAATTAAATTAGACTCAACAGAGAACGGTTGGTTCCTCGTCAAATGCTCGAAACTACGAATTATTGGACATTGCTTTATTGACTTTTAGATAGACAACGGAAAGTTACCGTTGCCTATAATAAATACTTACATTTATATAAATTCGCGTTTTCATTGATAACTCGAGATCCATCTCCTTATCGGCAAAGGATCCTAAAAAATAATAACTTTTTAATATTATACCGAATACCGAATAATCCAATTGCCCGATACCGCCATAATATTCTGAATAGAATTTGTTCGCCTGGAAGGGGGTCATCCAATGATATCAAAGTCGACCCCTCACCCCTACCTTCTAGGGCGGGGGTGGAGGCAACTTTGAAATCGTAAATGGGAACCCCTATTTTTTATTACAGATTCGGATTCCTCATAAAGAATAAGTTACTTTTATTTCAAACATTTTTTCTCGATTCGTGATAGATGGCGCTGTAATCGCAAGGAACCTGATTTTTGCGAATATCTCGAGAAATTACACATCGGATCGAAAAAAGAAAAAACACATGTTTAATTTTGCAAAAAACAATTCAGAGATTCGAAACTCGATCCCCCCCCCATCTCTACCCCCTGGGGTGGGGGCGGGGGCAACTTTGAAATCGTAGATGGGAACCCCTATTTTTTATTGCAGATTCGGATTCCCCATAACAAAATAAGTAACTTTTATCTGAAACATTTTTTTTCGATTCGTCATAGATGGCGCTGTAATCGCAAGGGACCTGATTTTTGTGAATATCTCGAGGAATTACACATCGCATCGAAAAAAGAAAAAAAACATGTTTAATTTTTCAAAAAGCTATTTAGCGATACGAAACTCGATCCACCCTCCCCCTCCCCCTCCCTCCCCCTGGGGTAGGGGTGGGGGCAACTTTGAAATCGTAAATGGGAACCCCTATTTTTTATTGCAGATTTGGATTCCCCATAAAAAAATAAGGAACTTTTATCTGAAACATTTTTTTTTCGATTCGTGATAGATGGCGCTGTAATCGCAAGGGACCTGATTTTTGCGCATATCTCGAGAAATTACACATCGGATCGAAAAAAGAAAAAAGACATGTTTGATATTTCAAAAAGCTATTCAGCGATACGAATCTCGAACCACCCTCCCCCCATCCCTACCCCATTGTGGTGAAAATGGACGTTGCTTCAAAATCGTGATTGAAAACTCTATTTTTTTCCTGGTTTTCCATGACAACATCCATTGATTTGACTTTATTGTTGATATGAAATCTTCTCACACATGGCGCTGCGATCGAAAGCATGTATTCGTTTATCAATAAGTTAACAACTACTTTTAGCGTTACCCAGGAACAACAACGTGGACGTAGTAGTTTCTGTTCCCATCGGGGTGCTTGTTTTATGTGAGTCCCCTTGCCTCTCACTGTTCAATAAATTAGATTAAATATTCGAAATTGTGACCTTGAACTTCTAGGCACTTATTTATTCTTTCCTAGAATGATTGTACACAAGAGAGGCCCTCACCCCATCCTGATATCGTAAATGATCATCTTTGACAACGCTGCTCTGGCTTTTATAAGCCCGTAGTTCACCATACGGTCACAGTGGCGCGTCAAGGTCAATATCAACGATTTTAACTGAAAACACCTCCAACATTGTCAATTCACTTGACTATCTTTACCCTTCATTGCTTATACTGATGTACGAGTGTGAAATAAATGCTGCAACCATAGAAGAAAAAACTGAAATGATTCTGATTTTCGTGAATGTAGGCGGAATGTTGACGAAGCTGTTGCCTTGAATGCTGAGCGTTTTCCAAATAATGTTCGCTCACGTTCTTTTTTTTACAAAATTGTTCAATCCTTTATGTCTGACGGTAGTGTACAACCTAAAAAAAGAAAACGAAGAATCACTGTCAGAGGAGAGGCTAACGAAATTAATGTGCCAGCAGCTGTTCAACAAAACCCTCATGTAAGCACTCGGCAATTACATCGGGATTCCAAGATTTCTAGAGATAGTATTCTCAGAATAATGCATCGTCGCAAGTATCACCCATACCACAATTCACTGCATCAAGAATTTCATGGCGATGATTTCCGTCTGCGAGTAGAATTTTGTGAATGGGCAGTTCAGCGAATACAAATGAATTCCAATTTCTTCGCTAATGTACTATTTTCAGATGAGTCCACATTCACAAACCATGGTGCCGTTAATCGGCATAACATGCATTACTGGAGTGTGCAAAATCCCCACTGGTTACGACAAGTTGAACATCAACGTCCCTGTTCGGTTAACGTTTGGTGTGGAATTGTAGGTAACAAACTCATTGGTCCTTATTTTATTGATGGAATGTTAAATGGAATCAAATTTCGAAATTTCCTGGAACACGAACTACAACCTCCACTTGGGGATGTTGCATTGCCCATTCGCCAAATTATGTGGTTTCAGCATTACGGTTGCCCAGCGCATTACTCAATAACAGCATGGGAAGTATTGGACTGTGATTTCAATGGCCGATGAATTGGCAGAGGTGGCCCGATTAATTGGCCTGCTAGGTCGCCTGTTTTGACATCGCCGGATTTTTTTCTGTGGGGTCATCTAAAAGATAAGGTTATTCAACAAGCACCAATAACTCGTGAAAACATGATACAGCGCATAAGAAAAGCTTGCGCTGAAATTCCCGCAGGTATGCTCCGCTCCTGTGTACAATCATTCGAGGAAAGAATAAATGAGTGTCTAGAAATTCAAGGTCACAATTTCGAACATTTAATCTAATTTATTGAACAGTGAGAGGCAAGGGGACTCACCTAAAACAAGCACCCCGATGGTGAGAGGCAAGGGGACTCACGTAAAACAAGCACCCCGATGCGCGATGGTGAGAGGCAAGGGGACTCACCTAAAATAAGCACTCCGATGGGAACAGAAACGACTACGTCCACGTCGTTATTCCTGGGTAACGCTAAAAGTAGTTGTTAACTTATTGATAAACGAATACATGCTTTCGATTGCAGCGCCATGGGTGAGAAAATTTCATTACAACAATAAATTTAAATTAATGGATTTTTTCATGGAAAACGAGGAAAATATAGGGTTTTCCCTATAACGTTTTACACGATTTTGAAGCAATTTCCATTTTTACCACAATGGGGTAGGGATGAGGAGGAGGGTGGATCGGGTTTCGTATCGCTGAATAGCTTTTTGGAAAATGAACCATGTCTTTTTTTTTTCTATCCGATGTGTAATTTCTCAAGATATTCGCAAAAATCAGGTTTCTTGCTATTACAGCGCCATTTGTCACGAATCGAAAAAAAATGTTTCAGATAAAAGTTACTTATTTTTTAATGGGGAATCCGAATCTGCAATAGAAAATAGGGGTTCCCATTTACGATTTCAAAGTTGCCCCCACCCCCACCCCAGGGGGTGGGGGCAATATATATATATAATATAGTATACATATTGTGATAAAGGATCGATTAATAATTTCCTAAAACATTATACGAGAGAAATGATACCAAGCGTTGTATTATATGTTTACATAGTATTATCAATGTATAAAAGTTATGCGTATTGTATATTTGTGTATTGTGTTGTAACGTATGATAAATTGCATAAAGAGTTATTGAACGTGAAATTACTTTTCGTGCATGGGCGTACGCGCTAAAATGTATATGCAGCTGTTGTGTCGCGGAATACGAGGTCTGTTCAAAAAGTATCGCGAATTTTGAATTTCCGCGGGCTACGTATATTCGATTTACGATTTTTTTGTGGCGTTAGGTTGGTAATCATGTCCCTCACTTATGCTGACAAAGTCGGCCATTTTTAATGTTTAGTTAATTGTTGACAGCTATTTTGGTTGGACGTGTTTTGGCTTGTCTTCGAATTTTGCCTATTCCAAAAAATGGATCAAAGAATCTGTATCAATTTTTGTGTGAAAAACAAAATTAAGTGCGCGGACACATTCCGAATGTTGACTGTGGCATATAGTGAAGCTACCTTGGACCAAAGCAACGTTTATCGGTGGTACAAAATGTTCTCAGAAGGCCGAGAAAATGTGAAAAACGAAAAGCGTGCCGGACGCCCGAGCACATCAACAACAAACGAAAACATTGATGAAGTGAAGAAAATAATATTGGCCAATCGTCGAATCACCGTTAGAGAAGTTGCTGAGGACCTAAACATATCGATTGGCTCGTGCTATTCGATTTTTACCAATGATTTGGGCATGAGACGGGTCGCCGCGAAATTCGTGCCAAAATTGCTCAATTTCGAACAAAAACAGTGTCGCGTTAACATTGCTAAGGAGCTGTTGGACTCGGTCCGCGACGACCCAAATTTGCTCCAGAGGGTCATAACTGGCCCCCTGTGACTTTTTCCTGTTCCCAAAACTGAAGAGGCCCATGAAAGGACGACGCTACGCCACGATTGAAGCGATAAAGACGGCATCGAAGGAGGAGCTGAACAAGATCACAAAAAATGATTTTTTTAAGTGCTTCGAGGATTGGGAAAAACGTTGGCATAAATGTATTATATCCGAGGGGAATTACTTTGAAGGGGACAAAATAGATATTAATGAATAAATAAATACTTTTAGAAAAAACACAAAATTCGCAATACTTTTTGAACAGACCTCGTATATCCGTTTACAATAGCCCGTCCCGTGCATCGGTGAATACCGCTTGCCAAATGTGTGTAGTACGTATGTATATTTGCAAAAACGATACAGTGAGTTAGGAAAAATAAATGTTTATACCAGAGGCGCTAGGAATATGCCACCTAGTTACGACAAGGGTTTACTTCTCCGTGAAATCTAATTTTCCGAGCGTTTCAACATGCCTATGTATAACTGCACAAATTCAATGGGCAGGTGCGAAAGCGTGCGGGAACACATAGTAAGTACAAGGTAGAGTTATCCAATTATGTGCCTCTCGAGTAGTAGTCGATGCCTCGATTTCACTGGTGCGTATCGTGTCACACGTAATCTTGTGTACGTGCTATATGTCTCGAACGTATTTCCTATT
Organism: Cylloceria caligata; assembly: GCA_963942595.1. Taxonomy (NCBI): domain Eukaryota; kingdom Metazoa; phylum Arthropoda; class Insecta; order Hymenoptera; family Ichneumonidae; genus Cylloceria; species Cylloceria caligata. Next base: position 17,993,029 of record OZ012707.1, on the reverse strand, counting down.
GACGGATTCCAAAATGTAAAAAAAAAATTTTCCTTATCACAGCACATATATTCATAGCGTTTAAAACCATTTAAAGGATAAGTAAATACATATGTACAGAATGGGTTGCGCCATTTCGCGCGTAAGTGCGAATAAATGTTTTTCACATCTTTTTATAGGTCACGTAGCAAAGTAAATTTTCGCAGCGTGACTTCTCTACTGCATCAAGAAGCAGTAGAGTAAATAAACAAGTTTCCGAGCCTCCTTATTATGGAAAGAGTGTCTTCACACGACGTGGCGGAACTTTGTCCGAGGGGCATCTGATGTGACTAAAGTTCAATCATATCAAGTAAAGCCATGTCGCAGTATAATCATGTAACACCACTTCTCAGAGCGTAAACCACTCACATATTTACAAGACACAAGAGACGAAACTTCATTCTTGAGACTATTAAAAAATAGTACAAAATTACTATGTATCTTTTTTTATTACTATGTATATCTATGGTAATGATTTTCCAGGATACTATGATCCGAACAAGTAAATCGAAAGTAGAAAAGAAAGGCTTCGAAACTTCATATTCAGAAGACTTCCAATAACTGCATGTGCGTTTATTGCACGTTTCCTCTCTTTGCGTTTCTTTTATCGATCCCCGCCACCGTCCAAATTTTGCGCATACACGTAGTGAATATTTTCGATAGGACCTCCAAACGTTGCGAAAAAAAATGTATGCAATATTTAGTGCAAGAAAACTTGAATACTCAAGAAAAGACTATTAGCTGCTAATCATTCGTTCGAATCCCGGATAAATCGGCCGCAGAATACTCAGCTTCAGAGAAGTTAATAGAAAAAAATCGATCGATGAAGAAATCATCGGATGGATGAAATAGCTAATAAAGGGTATTCCAGCAAGAGCGCCGGATTTAAATTTGCCGCCATTTTGTTAATACGAGTTGTACGGTGATTTTTTTTTTACATTTGTCACGTACAGACCACGCGATTTAAGAATATGGAGAAGTATTCAAACCAACAACGTTTAATTATTGTAAAAACACATTACAAAAATGGTGAAAGTTTTGCGAAAACAGTTCGCCAATTAAGTCAAGTTTTTGGTCGCAATAATGCGCCAAATGAATCGACAGTGAGGCGTTTACTTACAAAATTTGAGACCAAATTTACGCTGATCGATCAGAAGATCATTGTTCGTCGTCGTCCTCGTCGGTCACTCGAAAATATAGCCACAGTAATGGAATCTGTGGCCGAAAATCCAGGAACTTCCATTCGGCATCGTGGTCAACAATTAAACATTTCCAGTAGCACTATGCAACGAATTTTGGTAAAAGATCTGCATTTGCACGCGTACAAGGTTCAATTGGTGCAAGACATCGAGCTAAGGGACCATGCGCAGCGCCGTGAATTTGCTGATTGGGTGTTGGAACATCATCAAATTAATGCGGATTGTTGACCACGATGCCGAATGGAAGATCCTGGATTCTCGGCCACAGATTCCGTTACTGTGGCTATATTTTCGAGTGACCGACAATGACGACGACGAACAATGATCTTCTGATCCATCAGCGTCAATTTGGTCTCAAATTTTGTAATTAAACGCC
>OZ012707.1:17947208-17991236 GCA_963942595.1 Cylloceria caligata | reverse complement strand
CCTCAATGGAAAAGGGTTAAACAATATTGTGATTGAAACTTTGCCATAATTGGAATCTTCAGAGAAAAATGTTCCGATGCCAGCAGCTTACGATGTACTTTGGACGTGTGAAAGCTCTCCGAAATTACAGATATTCCTGGCTGGGGGGGGGGGGGGGGGGGGCTTATGAAGATTTTATCAGCTAAATCAAAATTCGACCAAACGAAAGAACTGTATTTATCTTTCGTGAATTCACTATCTACTAACTACGACAGTATATACACTGTGTTATGTAGGGCTGTTTAAGATACTCGGAGATTAGGTTTAAAGAGTACTTTCATCACGTTTGATTAACCTCTTTACGTAAAAGGCCGAGACATAGTATCTGTGGGTCCAGGTTCAGACTTGTCTGATGTCGTCGTGAGACTCGAAGGTTTTTATCTTCTTATGTCCTTCCTCGGCTGTATCGGATACATCATGGTGGGAAGTGATTTGAAGGAGTTATTGAGTATGATTTATTCTCAATTGTCGGTTGATAAAATTTTACTGGGTCATGCTTAAGCACGAGCGATGAGGGGACCTTTTAACGCAGTTAGCTCTCGCAAAAACTAGTTTGAAACATGTAGATTATGACATCAAATATGAGGCCGTCAAGAATATCTCGCGCGATTTCAATTACGATCCCTTGACTATAGCAACAATTGCTGAAGAGATTCAAGAAATTTGCGAAAAAATCAGAACGCAGTTGCAGAAAGCGGAAAAAAATATTCCCACTGCAAAAATATGGATTCAGTATTTCCATACTTACTTTAATAAAACAATATTTACAAGCGAGATGAAAAAGTAACTAGAGCGGTCATTTGCAAACTATTCAGCAAACGCTTCCATTCTTACATCTGAGCGGTAACTTTCCATAAGCTAAAGCATGAAACATATACGTACAAGATATATTGAATATACAATCTCACATAGAAATCGATGAATATCGCAAATTCGTGGACGCCGGTTACTTCGCGATAAGGCGAACGGATACATTTTGTTCAGGAATCTGGTCGGACATGGCAATTAAGCACAATCGTATGCGGAGTATGAAAGTCGTCGATGGTATTACAAGTCGTGAATTCACAGATAGTGTACTCACTAAATGAATGTGGGCATACCTGCTCTTCATCGAATCTGGGAAACTTTCGAAGGAATCTCGAATAGAAAGAGATGACCAAAACGTAAAGCGACTGGAAGATTGTCTTGTCTGCCGCGATTCGTTTCGGAGTTGCAATAGAATCATGTCAATAAGTACCAGGGTGATCGGCGATGATAAAATGAATTGTCACGATGCATTAAAAGTCGGAATAAAAGCAATTAAAGTAATAGTTGCAGAAAATATCAAGAAAATAAATCTGAAGCAAGCAAGCAGTGTTCGTCCACTGGCGACAATTTATCAGTTTATGAAACCAGGGAAAGGAAAAATTGAGTGAAAAATCTTCAGGATACGATTTTGTTTGCACATGCCTTTACTGGGTGTGATACCACATCCTGTTTCTTCCAAAAAGGCAAGCGAACATGTTTGAAATTGTTAGATAAACGAGATGATTCGTAAGATATCGTGAAAAATTCCAACGACGCTAATTTCACCCACATAGAAATCACTAACGCTTGAGAACGCTTTTTCCTATCGATATAGGTACAATGCATCTACGAGTAAGATGTCTCTAAACCGACATCGTTATGTAATTTTCAGGAAGTTCGCGTACAACATAAGATGAATATAGCGTCATGACCCCCTATGGATGAAGCTGCTCGACAACGTTTATTTTGTATTTTTCCCAAGTTCAGAAGTGGCATGAATATGCAAAACCACCTAAACTTTGGGGTTGGAAAAAAGCGCATGATTTCTCGCGTGAAATTAATAGCGCTATAATTATCTCCATTTGACATATTGAATGTTAAGCTCCGTGTGAGTGACATTCGTTCGCTACACGAGCAATAAAGTCCTACCAAGTTAAGTAAAAAGAAAATATTCCTGCATACGTAGCATTTTAGAGACCGTGATCTGCGGGAATTGGTGTATTAAATCAATTAATGGATCCATCTCAAATAAGCTCAGCTAGATGAAATAAACATAACATCGAAAAGTAGATAAAACGAGGCTGAGCTGCAGACTGTAAATATTGGGTCTGGGAAAAAGTTCGTGGCGTTTTTTTAGTAAAATTCAACTGGTTTTCTTATAGTGTGAACATTAATTTATTTAAACCAAATATGCTCCATTATTATCGACAATGTTTCGCCATTTTTCGGGTAGAGCCATGATGCCATCGGTGAAGAACTTCTGTGGTTTCTGGTTGAAAAACTGTATCACGTGGTTTTCACAGGGTTCTTTTAAAAACAGCTTAATTTCATTAAGAGAGTTCTGCAGAGATCGGAATAAGTGATGGTCAGAGGGTGCTATATCTGGACTATACGGTGGATGCATGAAAACTTGCCAACTAAGCTCTCACAATTTCTGACGGGTCATCAAAGCAGTGTGTGGTCGAGCGTTGTCATGATGGAAGACAACACCTTTACTATTAATCAATTCGGGCCGCTTTCTTTCAATTGCTTGAGGTAATCTCTCTAGTTGTTCACAGTAGAGTGGAAAATAAGACCAACCGGAAGTAGCTCATGGTGGACGATTCCCTTCTAGTCCGACCACACACACAGCAACACCTTTTTCGCAGTCAAGCCTGGCTTCGCGAACGCTTGTGACGGCTCACCATCCCTTGGCCACGATCTTTGACGCATCCGATTGTCGTACGTGATCCATTTTTCATCACCGGTTATGACACCTTTCAGAAATGGCTCGATTTCATTGCGTTTCAGCAGCGCATCGCAGATGTTAATTCGGTCTATCATGTTTTTTGCGCTAAACTCATGAGGAACCCATACATCGAGCTTCTTTTTGTAGCCAGCTTTGTGTAAATGGTTCAAAACAGTGTTGTGATCAATGCCTAGCTCCATACAAATATCGATACTGCTGATATGCTTATCTTGCTAGACTTTTTCCAAAATTTCATCAGCTTTTTTAGTTATTGGATGACCGGAGCGTGACTCATCTTTCACATCAAAATTACCAGAACGAAAGCGAGCGAACCATTTCCGCGCAGCAGATTTTGATAACGTATCTTCACCGTACACAGCACACATTTTTTCACAAGCCTGCGCAGCGTTCTTTTCTTTGTCGTAATAATATTGCAAAATATAGCGCAACTTTTCTCCATTTTCAAACGCAAACAACTTTGCAATCACTGCACCAATTTTGATGTTTATACACTCAAAGTAACGCTGAAGTGTCACCTTTCCAACGCGCATTTAGTGGTGTCGCTGCGATCTGTGTTTCCTGACTTATTTGCAATTGATGGAATCTATCGGGAAAAACGCCACGAACTTTTTCCCAGACCCAATAGATAGAAACCATGAATCCCTTTAAAAATTCGAATCAAATAGTATAGGCTGCTGATTCCCACGCATCTGTGGCCGTCAAACCGCAATACCGCCTACCTTACTGACCTATATCCTATCCTCACTAAGATAAGATAAAGATAAAATAAGATACCTAAAATGATTGAATACCCTCCAACTTACAAGAAGACTAATGATGAAAGGGTAATAAAACGCATGTCTGTCACGGAAACATGCGAAACCCACAACCAAAACTGAGGGCTCTTCCCAGAAACAAAAAAAATATTGGGAGTACAAATGGAAAACCGCCGTTTTTTTTCAAAATTTGAGCGTTTATTCTGGAAAAATGGTTACATAATTATTCTTTAAAGTATTGTCCATCGCTAGCCACAACTTTTTCCCATCTTTCTGGCAGCATACGGATGCCGCGTCGAAAAAACTGCTCGTCTTTTGAGTCGATCCACGAATCGATCCAATTTTTGGCTTCTTCGTAAGAACTAAGGATATGCTACTCAGCCAGGCCATGCGTCATCGATCGGAATAGGTAGTAGTCGGAAGGGCAACCTGAGCAGCATGTGGCCGAGCGTTGTCATGCAGCAAAATCACTTTGTCGTGTCTCTGCTCGTATTGTGGTCGTTTTTTTTTCAATGCTCGGCTCAACGCATTAGTTGTATTCGATAGCGAGCTCCTGTGATGGTTTCACCCGGTTGCAGCTGCTCATAATATACTACTGTGTTCAAAAAGTAAGGTGAATTTTTAATTTAAACTTCCCGCGTTAACCGAATCGGACGAATGAATTTTTTTTTCAAGTTGGTAGGACTGTTAGTGACATCTGTGACAAATTACATGTCAATATCATTATTAGTTTTTAGTTTACGCTTGGTTTTGTGAACAAAGAAAAGGGAATTTGGTGATTTTTACGATGTCGAATTTTGTTGAGCAAAGAAGTGCTATTAAATTTTGCTTGCGGAATGAAATTTCCGCCGCTGAAACGTATCGAATGTTACAAAAGACCTTCGGTGACGAGACTATGTCACAGAAAAATGTTTACAAGTGGTACAAAGACTTCAAAGAAGGTAGAGAACGTGTTGATGATTTGGAACGCTCTGGACGACCATCGACGTCAATTGATGAGCACACATCAAGAAAATCAAGGAATTGGTGCTCGAAAATCGTCGATTAACAATTCGAGACCTTGCCGACATGCTTGCAATATCAATTGGATCAGTGCAAGCAATTTTGAAGGATCATTTGTCCCTCAGAACAGTCAAATCGCGTTTGGTGCCAAAATTTCTCAATTTTTTCGACTCTACTCCACTCATGTCGCTCCACAACCACCGTATTCGCCTGATTTAGCACCGTGTGACTTCTGGCTGTTCCCAAAGCTCAAGATACCACTCCGGGGAAATCGTTTTGAGTCGATTGAAGAGATCAAACGTGAATCGCTACGCGCATTGAAGGCTATACCTGAGGACGACTATTTAGCATGCTTCAAAGATTGAAAAAAACGTTGGCATAAGTGTATTGTAGCTAGGGGGGATTATTTTGAGGAGGACGAAATCGATTTGGAAGAATAAATAAAAAATTTTAATTTTAAAACAAAATTCACCTTACTTTTTTAACACAGTAGTACTATGCCGAACTGTGCCCACCAAATACACAGGATGAGCTTCGAGCCATGGATGTTTGGCTTGGCCGTCGATGTTGATGCATGGCCGCAGTGTCCTCACAATTTTTTTCGCTTTGGATTGTCGTAATGGATCCACTTTTCATCGCCAGTCATCATACGATGCAAAAAACCCTTCCTTTTTTGCCATTGGAGCAGCTGTTCGCACGTGAAAAAACGCCGTTCGACGTTTGTTGGCTTCAACTCATATGGCACCCAATTTCCATTTGGATAATTCATAAGGTTTTCAAACGATATGAAATGGCTTGTTGAGTCATGCCCAATGAATCTGCAAGTTCTTGTTGCGCTTGACATGAATCTTCATCCAGCAATGCCTCCAATTCTGCGTCTTCAAACTTTTTCATCGGTCCGGGACGCTCCGTGTCTTCCACGCCGAAATGACCCATGTTGTAGCGTTGTAACCATTCGCGACACGTTCTGTCACTTATAGCAGCCTCACCATAAGTTTCTATAATCATTTGACGTACCTCAGCCACAGATTTTTTTAAATTGAAGGCAAAAGCAAAACTTCCCGCCAATGACGCGTATTTGGCTCTAATTTCGACGTATTCGCACACAAAAAAGTATATGACGCCGATAAAAATTCATAAATCGAATGATGATGAGTTGTTGACGGATATCTAACCTTACCATATGACGTTTCTGATCCGCCATTTTTGACCAGCATTTACTCCTGCCGCTATCTATAGAAAAACGGTGGTTTTCCATTTATACACCCAATATAATAACAACAATCAGTCCAAACCTAGCCCAAAGATCCAGCCCAGAGTTCGAACCCATTTGAGTAAATACATATCAATCTCCTTCACACATTAGTATGAAAGTGGAGTTTACTCAAAGTAATTTGAAAGACGACACGAATCCAGACCGGATTTATTACATTATACGCAAAATAGCGAGTAAGTCGACTAAAATAAATCTAACGTAAAAACATCAAGAGGAGGCAGAATCGCGAAACGTTTCAATTAAAAAATCCTCTCATTTCTCGTTTTTTGTTGGCCATTTTGACTCCGTGTCACGTACTTCTGATTGTTGAACGTTAATTATGGGTTTGAAAATATTAAAGGGAAAGTGACATTTATCATGATTTTAAGCTCCTTATCACTTGAGGTGGGTAATTAAGGTTAAGGTTAATTGACTAAAGGTTGGCTCGATTTGTTTCCAAAAACTGTTCGATTTATTGACAAGAAGGTATTGTTTATTCTACCAGTAGAATTCCGATTACGGTTATGGTATATGCGAACGCTTCGTTCTCTTGAATATAAAGCATCACCGTTTTCTCTCGGTGGGCAGTCATGCGATAAAAAGAGCTATCGAAGATGTGGGTTTTCTAACTACGGCACAGTGCGATACAGTGTACATATTTCTGGTGTAAGCGGTCAATCTGAGCAAAGGAATACACCAGAAATATGTACACTGTATCGCACTGTGCCGTAGTTGGAAAACCCATGATGTCGCTAAGAAATTTTCCATTCATGTCAAGTACGCAGTAGCTAACAAGTTTAGCGATCTCATAAGCAGTTATCTCGGGAGCTTTGACTTTGAGCATCATCCTCAGTACGACTTGTAATGGTCGGTACTGTTACTTTTACTGAACTTGCTCGAAGAGACGAAAAAGTCAGAGCTCTTGATACATCGAAGGTCGACTACAGCTTGAACTTAACTGTTGCTAACGAGAGCTCTATTCCCAATAAAACAGACTGGGGACAATACTTGAATGAATACCAAGAAGAATTCTTCTACGATTATAACGGGAGCAACGAAAGTGTGAGCTCTTAAGCGTATTACACGTGAGGATCGAGTACCTGAAAGTTGAGAAAATAAAATTGGTAAAAAATACTACTCGACGAAGACAATATAAAGAATGAAAACTTTTAAGAAGGTGAATATTCTCTTGTAGTCTAGGTCATTCGTGCAAATGTCTTTTTCCTTTTCCAACTTGTTGTGATGTTCAGGTTGCAGCGTTAGTCCAAATTGGCTTTGCGAAAAAAAATTTACTATGATACAATAGTGACTATAACTTCTGTAATGAAACTTCAAATGGAAATTCCTATACTTGAACTAGTAATAAACTTCTTACAAAAAGAATGAGACCTTACAACAAATTGAAAATAGAAAAAAATATTTTCACTGACGAACTGGACTAAGAAAAAAATATTCCACTTAGAAAAATGTATAATCCCTTTGTATTGGCCAAGTAGTATTTTTCATTAAGTTAAAATATTTTATACGCACGATGAAAACACAATTTCATTTTCATGATTTTCAGACGACTCTGTCCCCTTAATTGATGTTATTCTGTTAAGCAAGAATTACAAAAAGTAGTGAAGTCTCCAAAAAACAGATTTTCTGTAAAAAAAATGGCGCCAAGTACGCTCGGCACGAAAAATATCTCTCCTCCCTACAAAACTATTAAATAAATGGAAATGTCATCTCTGAAAAAAAAAAAATGCAATCAATTATAATCACCGAGACCAGTATGTATTTATAAAAAAATAAATTCTTGAGTTGATATAACTTTTCAAAAATTAAAAAAATTTAATTCAAATGAAACAGAATTTTTTTTTTCTTATACAAAAAAAACTTGGCGCGTTTTCATTCTAACTGTAAAGAATGTGAGGAACACGAAAAGTGAAACGCGCCAAGTTTTTTTGTGTTAGACAATAAAATGTTGTTCCATTCAAATTAAATTATTTTGATTTCTGAAAAAATGTTAATTTCAATTAAAAAATTTCTATTTTTATAAATTGATACCGGACTTGGCGATTGGAATTGATTTCAACAATTTTTTGAGAGATGACATTTTAATTTATTTAATGGTTTTGTAGGGAGTAAAGATGTTTTTCGTACAGAGTGTACTTGGCGCCATTTTTTTACAGAGAATCTGTTTTTTTTTTTTGGGGATAGAGTATTTTGAAAAGAATGTTATTATTGAATTCGGAGAAAATCGTTGAAAGAATTCAGATTTTATGAAATTCAGAATTTTTCAAAAAATGATCAAAATCCTTTCATTTTTGCAAATTTTAGGACAAATTTTCCTCCATGAGAAAGCCGAAATTAAGAAAGATAGTTCTGTATAGAGAAGACTTAGAAGATCGTGCGGAATTTCGAGGAAGCAATTTGCAAGTTTCAATTTGCAGCTTGTTTTGCATTTATCACGCAAATGCTCAATTGTAAGAAAAAAATAGTTGTTACAAAAATTATAGATTATTGAATTCGTTATAAAAAACGTTATATACAATTTTCGATCAAGACAATAGTTTGATAATGAATGAGCGGCAAATGTCAAACGATCGTGTGAAGGTCGCTCCGGACGTCGATCCGCATCGTTGTGGTATCTCTGCGGCAGATAAGTAAATGAAGAAGCTATCCATTTGATTAAATGAACAACAAGGATCATAAATGAGTTATTTCTGTTTCAGCGTGTTTCCGATACATGTGATTAACGACGTAACCTTTTCGTAAGTCTGTTGGTGCTGGGGACATCTTCGAGGATGGAATTACCAAATATACTCGTATTTGCTGACTTACTCACAAGGAAAGGTACTTTAGTGTCCCTCTCCGATTTTAATGCAACTCACGTATGTTGTAGAGCATCAAAAACTAAAAGACACGTATTTTTTTTTATCGGCGGAAAAACATTTTTAAGGGGTGAAATCGCCCTTCAAAAATAGCATGTCGAGGGGTGATTTTGCAGTTTCACCCAGAAGGCGTCAACCGATTTTAATAAAACAAAAACCAAAATACTCCTCATTGAAGACAATCAAAATTCCACGCTAAGTTGAAGAAAAAAATTCATTTGCAGGGGTGAACAACCCCCTGATTTTTCAAATTTCCACCCTACACAAAAAACTAATCAACCAAATTAAACAGAACATGTACCATTTGGAAGGGCAAGTTAAAATAAAGTTGACGTATTTTTGCACATTCACAGGAAAATGAGTTTACGGGGGTAAACTACCCCTTATCCATTAGTACGTATATCTGTGCGTACATTCTTGTTTCTCGTTATTTACATGTTAAAGAGCTGCTTGCGTTCACTCTTTGTGCTGATTTTGTGCTTATCAATAATTTATCGTCATATGTCATCGACCTTTCGATTAGATAGTATTTTGATTCGGCGCAAATTTCGGAATAAGTCAATGATGCAACAGTCGTTCCATCTATAGAACTTTGTCAGTTATTCCAACGAAATGAATATGATCTTATTTTTTTGAGTAATCTAATCATACGCCAATATGATAAAAATACTTTCGACGCAGTAAGAGGTGTTTTCTACATAGGCGGCTATCTGGGACTGCGTATTATCTGCTGATATCGCATGTGGTTCAACAACGAGACTTTCAAATATAAAAGCCGCGATACATACAGCGATCTTCAGTTCCTAGCGAACAAACGAACGAGGAGCTAGCTACTCATTTCGCGGTCGAGCAAGCTTCATTTCCACTGTCTCTTTACAATGAAACTGGCATGCGAAAAACGAAAAAGTCTTCGTTGTATGAGAATTTTTTAAAAATCCGAACAAAATGTAATTTTTTTTAATTCCGAGAATATTCTTGACGGTGGATTTCTTCTACATCGAGTCATTTCGACACAGAATTAAACTTTTTCTGCAATTTGCATGAATTACGTCAATTATATAAGAAACCATTACGGCCCGAGCTGCATTGTAGTTTTCGATGGTTACTCCATAATGGATGGTAGTACAAAAAAAGGCGTTCAAAATCGACGGTGTACAGGTAATATATCTGCGGACATTCAGCTTACTGAAAGCATGAGTATTACGTTTTGTCTAGAGGAATTCCTAGCAACTGTCAACAACCAAACCTGATTGATTAAAAGCTTTCGGCTACGCTGAAGAACAATGGGATCGGAGTTCTACAAATAAGGAATGACGCCGACGCTCTCATCGTTACCACGGCAATCCATAAGCCTATGAAAATATAGTAATTGTTGGCGAAGACATCGATCTTATGGTGTTGTTAATTGCGTTGGCTCCATCGCAGAAGAGTATTTACTTTGTAAAGCCTGGCAAGAAAAAATTTGAACGCAGTGTATACCAATAGTTTGGGAAATTCCAGAGTTATAGGATATTCCTAAACTTTCAGCGATTGTAATGAAGCTGTCCTTTGAGCTGGAGAGTGCTTCTTTCTTTGTTTATACGGGGTGCATTCTGAAGAAAAATCATTGAATAATCATCACTATAACTGTTCTGAAAAATCAGTGACGAAAATCAAACCTAACATCAGTTTATTACCACCGATTGAAGCAACTGCAGCACAGTTCTTGAGTTTACTAGCAAGTGCAGAAATGGCAGGTAAACGATTTATATCCTGAAATTTATATCTGGAAACGACTGCAAAATCGTTTTGCTCCAATCACAAAACTACAATCCGGGGCCTCTGAATCTATTTAAAATATTGTATTTTGCAAATGTACAACTGGCTGCGGATCTATATATGCGAATGCAGGAAGGCCGGAATGAATTGTACGACAACTTGCGATAACTGCTATGGAGTTTGTCTCAACTCAGCACCTTTTGATGTGGATGAAGATGCTTACGATGAAGTCAAAACAGACATAATTCTGCTGTTCAAGCCAACCTTACATTTCAGTGTGGCTCATACCCACGTGGCAGTACTGACAAGGAAAGGTACTTTGGTGTCCCCCTCCGATTTTAATGCAACACACGTATGTTGTAGAGCATCGAAAACTAAAAGACACGTATTTTTTTTTATCGGCGGAAAAACATTTTTAAGGGATGAAATCGCCCTTCAAAAATAGCATGTCGAGGGGTGATTTTGCAGTTTTACCCAGAAGGCGTCAACCGATTTTAATAAAACAAAAACCAAAATACTCCTCATTGAAGACAATCAAAATTCCACGCTAAGTTGAAGAAAAAAATTCATTTGCAGGGGTGAACAACCCCCTGATTTTTCAAATTTCCACCCTACACAAAAAACTAATCAACCAAATTAAACAGAACATGTACCATTTGGAAGGGCAAGTTAAAATAAAGTTGACGTATTTTTGCACATTCACAGGAAAATGAGTTTACGGGGGTAAACTACCCCTTATCCATTAGTACGTATATTTGTGCGTACATTCTTGTTTCTCGTTATTTAAATGTCCGAATTGATTCAAAACATTCCTGTTAGCCGAAGTCAAGGGGGGGAACTTCGCATGATGCTTTATTTATTATTAAGGGGGTGACCGGCTGGTACTTACAAGTAGAATGGTCCATTCACGAGTTTCGCGTTATTTACTGAAAAAAATAGCTTGTTCAAATACAGAATACTGGCGAATGTTGCTGGGGTTGAGTGGTTGTATGGCATATATGTATGGTTGTATTTCGAAACAGCGGCAATCAGCTGAGGACATAGGCGAGAAATAACAAATACCGGGTTTCGGCATGCGCATTTATTCGACTGTCGTCCTTTTCACGTCCCATGTTAACGCTCTCCCCACTCTCCATTCTCTCACATTTATTCTTACCGCCTTGCGCATCTACATACACCACAGTATATATTATAATGTATCATTCCTTTTATAATTCATCAACGTGCAATGTGCACGTCATAATTTGCAGCAATCATGGTTCGTAAGTCGTGCAGAAATGATACTCTTCAAAAAAATGTTGCAAGCATAAAGACTTCTTCCACCATGAGCATCTGATGATGGCCACATTATTACATGGAAAATTATTGTCACCCCTTTTTATCGTTCTAAAAGAGGGAAAGGATGAGTTCGGCCCAATCGTGGAAAAAAATTTATTCAGGCCAGAAAACGTATTTTTAACAGCAACGAAATCCGGAAAAATGACTTCAGGTATGGACAAAAATGATTGCCAGAAAATATTGAACATATGATGAATTATACTATATCGATAACCAATATCATCCTATGTATAGAGCACTTCAAAATTTGGTTGGAAAAAGTATTCTTCCCCAACACCGGCCGTGACAGCGTATTGTTGATAGACTCGTGGAGTGGACACTGCCCAGAAGTTGTTCTAAATGCAACACCTCGGGGCAAAAAAATAATCACAAAGATAATACCTAAAGGCACCACAGGGAAAATCCAACCACTCGACGTTTTTGGTTTCCGAATATGGAAAAATTTTGTACGACATTTTTCCGACAGTGTATTATTACTTAATTCTGATATTAATTTGCACTTGAGAAACAACATAATCAAACTGCAATCTCTCGTACACAATCAACTTTCATCACCCATATATATAAATCTTTTCAAATATGCATGGTTCAAAAGTAATTATATAACCGATAAGCCAAACGAATTCGACAACCCAGTGAGTTTTGGTTTCGGTCAATCGTCTCAAGCACACTGTGAAGTACTAGGTTGTAATAATGTGGCCATCATCAGATGCTCATGGTGGAAGAAGTCTTTATGCTTGCAACATTTTTTTGAAGAGTATCATTTCTGCACGACTTACGAACCATGATTGCTGCAAATTATGACGTGCACATTGCACGTTGATGAATTATAAAAGGAATGATACGTTATAATATATACTGTGGTGTATGTAGATGCGCAAGGCGGTAAGAATAAATGTGAGAGAATGGAGAGTGGGGAGAGCGTTAACATGGGACGTGAAAAGGACGACAGTCGAATAAATGCGCATGCCGAAACCCGGTATTTGTTATTTCTCGCCTATGTCCTCAGCTGATTGCCGCTGTTTCGAAATACAACCATACATATATGCCATACAACCACTCAACCCCAGCAACATTCGCCAGTATTCTGTATTTGAACAAGCTATTTTTTTCAGTAAATAACGCGAAACTCGTGAATGGACCATTCTACTTGTAAGTACCAGCCGGTCACCCCCTTAATAATAAATAAAGCATCATGCGAAGTTCCCCTCCTTGACTTCGGCTAACAGGAATGTTTTGAATCAATTCGGACATTTCAATAACGAGAAACAAAAATGTATGCACAAATATACGTACTAATGGATAAGGGGTAGTTTACCCCCGTAAACTCATTTTCCTGTGAATGTGCAAAAATACGTCAACTTTATTTTAACTTGCCCTTCCAAATGGTACATGTTCTGTTTAATTTGGTTGATTAGTTTTTTGTGTAGGGTGGAAATTTGAAATATCAGAGGGTTGTTCACCCCTGCAAATGAATTTTTTTCTTCAACTTAGCGTGGGATTTTGATTGTCTTCAATGAAGAGTATTTTGGTTTTTGTTTTATTAAAATCGGTTGACGCCTTCTGGGTGAAACTGCAAAATCACCCCTCGACATGCTATTTTTGAAGGGCGATTTCACCCCTTAAAAATGTTTTTCCGCCGATAAAAAAAAATACGTGTCTTTTAGTTTTCGATGCTCTACAACATACGTGTGTTGCATTAAAATCGGAGGGGGACACCAAAGTACCTTTCCTTGTCAGTACTGCCACGTGGGTATGAGCCACACTGAAATGTAAGGTTGGCTTGAACAGCAGAATTATGTCTGTTTTGACTTCATCGTAAGCATCTTCATCCACATCAAAAGGTGCTGAGTTGAGACAAACTCCATAGCAGTTATCGCAAGTTGTCGTACAATTCATTCCGGCCTTCCTGCATTCGCATATATAGATCCGCAGCCAGTTGTACATTTGCAAAATACAATATTTTAAATAGATTCAGAGGCCCCGGATTGTAGTTTTGTGATTGGAGCAAAACGATTTTGCAGTCGTTTCCAGATATAAATTTCAGGATATAAATCGTTTACCTGCCATTTCTGCACTTGCTAGTAAACTCAAGAACTGTGCTGCAGTTGCTTCAATCGGTGGTAATAAACTGATATTAGGTTTGATTTTCGTCACTGATTTTTCAGAACAGTTATAGTGATGATTATTCAATGATTTTTCTTCAGAATGCACCCCGTATAAACGAAGAAAGAAGCACTCTCCAGCTCAAAGGACAGCTTCATTACAATCGCTGAAAGTTTAGGAATATCCTATAACTCTGGAATTTCCCAAACTATTGGTATACACTGCGTTCAAATTTTTTCTTGCCAGGCTTTACAAAGTAAATACTCTTCTGCGACGGAGCCAACGCAATTAACAACACCATAAGATCGATGTCTTCGCCAACAATTACTATATTTTCATAGGCTTATGGATTGCCGTGGTAACGATGAGAGCGTCGGCGTCATTCCTTCTTTGTAGAACTCCGATCCCATTGTTCTTCAGCGTAGCCGAAAGCTTTTAATCAATCAGGTTTGGTTGTTGACAGTTGCTAGGAATTCCTCTAGACAAAACGTAATACTCATGCTTTCAGTAAGCTGAATGTCCGCAGATATATTACCTGTACACCGTCGATTTTGAACTCCTTTTTTTGTACTACCATCCATTATGGAGTAACCATCGAAAACTACAATGCAGCTCGGGCCGTAATGGTTTCTTATATAATTGACGTAATTCATGCAAATTGCAGAAAAAGTTTAATTCTGTGTCGAAATGACTCGATGTAGAAGAAATCCACCGTCAAGAATATTCTCGGAATTTAAAAAAATTACATTTTGTTCGGATTTTAAAAAAATTCTCATACAACGAAGACTTTTTCGTTTTTCGCATGCCAGTTTCATTGTAAAGAGACAGTGGAAATGAAGCTAGCTCGACCGCGAAATGAGTAGCTAGCTCCTCGTTCGTTTGTTCGCTAGGAACTATTCTTTTGAACAGTAATAGCGGGTCAACTGGTACAATCTTGCCATACATTTTTACTGTGGAAGGTACTACAGCGAGAGGAAGAATCGTATCTTTACGCCGTCGACCATTTTTCTCATTGTGCACTGTCCAATTTTGATAGCATCATAGTAATTCACTGTTTCATTTCCGACAACTCGGGTAGCTAGTGAGACGATTTCCTTGATAACTGGAAATGGTGGGTCGGTCGAAAAGAACTCGGAGAGCGTGTTGACATATTCAACTCAAATCGACGTGCTGCTTAGCAGTGGAAAAAATATAAGCCACCGAAGTCTTCCAAGGATGCCTAAATGTTGTGGGTAGCAGTTGTCCCTAAAATTCATTTGCAAAGAACACTGTCCACGATGAATCGTCCGCATGTCGTCTTACAAGATCTCCAGTGCATTTCATGCAGTGCATTGGTGTCTGCTCTATCGTCATATCCGACCAGATCCCACTCTAAAACGCACCTATTTTTCGTGTCCTGAAATGTCCGTTGACAATTTATGTTGACAATAATGTTGTCTTTACTTCTGCCTTCTCTTATTCGGTACCTACTTTCGCTCTGTACTGCTACATCTCTCCGTAGACTTCCTGCTTTTCGCGGATCAGCAAGTCTATGGGGGGTCTGCTTGCAAGTACGAGTGTGGGGATTTCAGACACTATTCTGTAAGCGGATATCATTCTGATGGCACTTCGTTTCTGTACCCCTGCTAATTTTTTCTTCGCTCCTACCTTGTCTACCGCATCAGCCCAGATTTCCGCTGCGTAGAGGATCTTTGCTTGTATAACGCTGACAAGGAGTTTCCGTTTTTGCTCCCTCGGCCCACCAATGTTCGGCATCAGCCTTGCCAAAGCTGCTGCTGTGCCGCGGTTTCGGCTACATGGTCTACGTACCAGAGCCCCTTATCGATCTGTATTCCCAAGTACCTCAGAGACTTCCACAACGGTATATTTTGCCCTTCCAGAATAAGTTCTGGTGGCGTGAACAACCTTTTGTCCGTCATGAGTATCACTTCCGTCTTATGGACAGCCATCGTTAGTCCTTGCTCCTTAAGCCATTTACTAGCCCGACGGAGGGTTTCGTTTATTTCTAGCTCTAGTGTGCTAGTTGTATTTGCTGTCACGACCACTGCGGCGTCGTCGGCAAAACCAACTATTTTCGCTCCTCTTGGGAGGTCAAGGTTCAGCAGGCCGGCGTACCTGACGTTCCACAGGAAAGGTCCAAGAACCGATTCCTGCGGAACGCCCGCCGTCACCTTGTACTCGACTTTTCCTTCCTCCACACCGTTACTTTGTGGGCAGTGCCTCCCCTCGCCAGCGTGACGTCAATTACCGATCCGGTATGTCCTCTTCGAAACATGGAGGAGTTTCCCTCGTTCAGAACGACGAGGTCCAGTCTGGCTATTACTTCAGACAACGCTTCCCCTCTGCGATCTATTTTTCTGGAGCCCCATTCTCCTTAGGTTTTCTTTCAACTCGTCTAACTGTTTCAGGAAGTCTTCGTGGTCTAGACTTGGTGAGAAGTAACAGCTGTAGGTTTTAGAGGGTGTCTCTATGTCATTCCATACAAAGTTGGATGTCGGCCGACTGACCTCCTTGATCCGTATGTCCCGGTTTAGTACAGCGACCGCTGCCCTGCCTGTCGTATCCTGGAACCATGAGCCGCCGTCCAGACTTCTATACTGCTCGCTGATGATAAGCACATCGGTACCTTTTTCAGCGGCTGCTTGTAGAACAAGATCCTGTGCTTCCCGACCCCTTCCTAGTTTGATCTGTACGAACTTCGTCATTTTTTCGCATTTTTGTATGCCTCCTGGAACGATGGGCATCTTGCGCTGCCGAGGATGTGCTTCGCCTCTCTCTGTACTTCGTTACATATGGCACAGAAGGCCTCCTCTTTGCATTTTTTCGCGATATGATCTCCCTTTCCGCAGAGCTACGTGGCCGAACCCTTGGCACCGGAAGCAACGAACCACCTGTGTTTTCTCTCTAACTCTGCACATGACCCATCCTATGTTGACTTTATCGGTCTTCAACAACTTTTCTGCAATTTCCTTTGACGTAGTCACTACGGCTATCTGTGTGACGCCAAAACCTTGCCTGAGTAATCTCACTTTCGCCGATTCGGGGTTGGCTTGTTCCGCTACCGCAAGTATGGCGTCGATTACCTCGTTTTATTCGATAACCTCATCCGAATCCCTGACTTCGAGGTCGTAGTTTCACGCCAACGTGCGTACTGCTCCCCCAAAATATCAGCACATGCATTTCGCAGTTTTCCCGTTTCCCCGTTTCCTTTCTTAATTTCTAACAAGAAGTCGCCACCCCGAGTACGTCTTATCTTCGATATCTCCACTCCACATTTTGCTGGGTCAACTTTCGTTTTTATTTGGTGGAGCATGCCTGCATATGAGACGCCTTCCGATGGTTTGACCATGACTGCTTCGAACCGTTTGCCACGGAAGTGATTGCTCCGTATTTTCCGTTCTACAGTTTCCCATTCCGAGCCCTGCGCGCTGGGATCAGGTGGTCGAAATCAGGGTTGTGGTGTACTGCCTAGTCCTCCTGCATCTCATCTTCTTTTTCCCGCTGTTTGCACCTGTGGAGGTGAGGAAGCTTCACTCTTATTCCTCCTGTCCACCGGATAGACTTTCTTAGAGAAGACTCTCATCTTTCCTGCAGTTTTCGTCTTATATGACGCATCATCAACCGACGTAACTGATTCTTTGCGTTCTGCTGTTTGATTCTTCGTGTTTGGCGCTGTTCCAGCTTGTGTCTCTAAGTTGGCACCTTCGAGGTCGCGTATTTGTGACTCCCTCAGCTTCCCAAGGGTTTCGTTGTAGTCCTGCATCCGCTGGAAGAGGATAACAGCCTCTTTTATAGCATCTCTGATAGGGTTATGTATGTTTTTTGCCTCTTTGACTATTCCGTCGATGATCTGTACGCGTTGGCCGATACTAGCAAACGTCTCCCTCTCTTTCCTTTCCACATCGTCGCTCTGCTGCCGGTTGGAGCGATGAACGATCCATTTCCCTCTTTTCTATTGCGGTCGCTCGATGACGACGTCCCGGGGCCCGCGTTCTCGACCCTGTTGGACGTTGGTACTGGGCGTCCTCGCCCCTACACAGTAAACGTTATTCCTTTGGTTGGAGTATCCATAGGCGGTTTGTTTTCGGGGTTCCACTAGGTTTATTGTAAGGATTTCCCTCCCCTCACTCCACTTTGGTCCGCGAAGGTTGTTTTTTTTCACCTGTATCCACTGGCACTACCGGGTAGGACTTACCCCTATCCGCCACCTGGGGACGCGCTCTGTAGGAGTGGGCTTTCCCCAGAGTCTCTCTCTCTCTCTGTCTAATTTTGTTTCATTTTAGTAAGGCATTCGATACAGTTCCGCACCTGCAACTTCTCTTTAAACTAAAGAAGATCGGATTTTCTTATTCCGTTCTTGACTGGATTTTCTCATATCTGTCAGGAAGGACTCAAGCAGTCGTCGATGATCACGGCAACTGCTCTGCCTGACTACCTACGACGTCTGGAGTTCCGCAGGGTTCTGTCCTCGGATCTCTTTTATTCTCGTTGTATATCAATGACATCGGTTCTGTACAACAAAATTCACAGCACATGATATTTGCCGATGACACCCAAATCTAACTTGATTGTTGTCTGTCACAACTCAACCGAGGAATTAGGTTGATATCTGAAGATGCCCATGCTATTGCTAATTTTGCGGTAGTAAATGGTCTTAAGCTCAATATTTCTAAGTCTAAGATTCTTATACTAGGTAGTAATTCTTACACCCGTCAGCTGGATTTCTCTGAAATATTACCGATCTCATTAAATGGTGTTATTCTTCCATTCGTAAATGAAGACCACAATCTGGGTATCACTATGGAGTGTAATTTGTCTTGGAAATCTCATGTACAGCATATATCACAAAAAGTGCATTTTATTATTCACAAGTTGATATTTCAGCGCAATGCTCTTTCCATGGCAGTAAGGAAGTTACTAATCACTTCTCTTATTTTTCCTCGACTAGATTATTGCTGCCTAGTCTACCACAACTTATCGGATGTGCTAAATACAATTTTGGAACTCCTTGTCAACTGTTGTATGCGTTTTATCTTTGACTTGCGATGGGACAAGCACATCTCAACGTTTAGGCGTCAACTTGGCTGGATCACAGTGAAAGCAAGACGTCTTTACTTTCTTGGTATTATTATGTTTAGGATTGTCCTTCAAAGTTCACCAGCTTACATTCAAGAATTATTTATTCGAGTGACAACCCCAGTTGAACGACCTTCAAGGCAGCCTCGATCACACTTTGCCATCCCTACACATCGTACTGTGACTTACCATGAAGGGTTTTCAATATCTGGCATTTATTTCTGGAACTCTTTACCGTCCCATATTACTTCTTCGCCGAGTTTAGATGTTTTTAAAAATCGTCTCTATGCTCACTTATTCGACCATGTAGATACATGATAGTGTTGTAGTATTTTATAAATCCAACGTATTTAATATTGCCACCAGAGGGCTAAATTTAGTTACATTTAGTAGTTTAGCTTGTTTTTTATTGTGTATTCTTAGTTCAGATTTTCACATATGTTTTGTATTCTAGTATCTCTCTCTCTCTCTCTCTCTCTCGTGAAAACTGTACGTTTAAAAACCAAACGTACAATCTGAAGATAAATGTAGAACATAGTGCACTGGACCGGGAATGTCCAACATACAAAAGAGCGTTGCAAGAAGAAAAGAAGAGAACGGGCTGGATAAAGTAGCAATCACAGAATGAAGAGACGATATAGTACACGAATGCGCAAAGTCTTTTAGCACATAACGAAGAGATACGACACCAGGTGTTTGACAGAATGAAACCTGCAATCATAGCGTTATCCGAGACGAGGGTGACTCCTGAAATCGGGGACAGTGAAGTATATATGCCGGGTTATAGTGCAATTAGGTGCGATGCAGAAAATAGAAACACAGGAGGGGCCATAGTATACGTAAGAGATGGTATTAAATATGAATTAGTAAGGAAGAATAAAATTGAGTCAAACTGCTGGAGTGTAGCAATAGAGGTCAATGATAAGATATATAAAGGAGTTATAATAGTGGTGTACCATTCACCGAGTGCGACAGATGCGGAATTTATAAGATTCATAGAGGATATGTTGTTCATTATATATATAAATGATATAGTTGAAAGTACAACAAGGGAAGTAACAAGAACCTATAGTGGAGCAGTCAAAAAAAAAGGAGAGGGTTGTAAGGAATTATTTTATAATTTTACGTTCGATCATCGATCTATATTCTACTTAATGTAAATCGATACCGATGCCCCCACCAGAGCCGAGTGCTCCCGCGGGGTTTAGATCAAGGCAAGTGCCATTGCGCATGATCGAGAATAATAATTTCGAGGAGACTCGTATCGCCAGGGCCTCTTTCTCTTTCTCTCTGGGGACGTCGAGTACAAAGGACGCTTTTACTCTATTTACGAGGACCACAGCTTTTACATCGGACGAAATATATCGTATCTGCTCATTTAGAACGGACCAGGCCTGTCCTCTCTCCTAAGTTTCACATTTTCAACGTGGTCCGGAAATCAGCGAGCCCCAGAGGTAAAGAAAGAGCCACCGATCCATCAACAGCGATCGCCGATTTTTGAGATAAGTTTATATTTTTCTGTCACGTTGCTTTCGTATTACCATTTGTATAATAGTCTTGAAGTCCCGAACTTATCGAATCAGTTGTTCTTCGCTACTATTTTATGCGACAATACTGACAAATTAATGTATTGAGAATGATGAATGCTTGAGAGTTTGAACCAATATCAATCTATGACATAAACCAATGTTTGAGACTCTGTGGAATATATACACAGTTTATTAATATTATATGTGCGTTCGTGTCGTTATTTTTACAGCCTGCTCCAAGCCATCTATTGTATTTTAATAATATCAAAGGAGAACTCCCACAGGATTTCCCACAAAAAATCTATTTCACAAATTGGCGCCCAACAGCGGGGCCCGATAAAGTTACAGGTTTATAGTGAATACTAAATCAGTAACGGTTACCGGGAACGCTAAAAAAATAATAATACAATGAAATAGAAATATTCTTAATAATGGAGTAATATAATGGATGGCTGCGGATGATAAAATATATGTAACCAAATTTGGTAGAGTGGTAAAACAAAGGTTTGATTTGAAAAAATTCACAGAAAAAAATAATAACACCGAAAGGATGCCGATAGTGCCAGAGGACCGACAGTTAGACTGCGAAGCAGCGCGGCGTAGGGAGCTCGTGGAAGAGCGAGAGAATCTAAATAGACAACGGCTCGAATTGGAGCAATTGAGACGCGACTTCGAAGCAGAGAGAACTGCGGCACGACAACAAACGCCGCAGCGAGATATAGATAATGTACGAGAAGCTAACGGTGCGGTTCAAAACACTGCGAATAATGAGGATATCATAGCGATTGTAAGTAACATGACAAATTTTGAATAGAGATTAAGACGCCAAAATTCTCTGACGAAACAAAACAAAATCCGATGGAGTTCTAGGAGGAGATGGAGAGGTTTTTTAAAGTAAAAAACATTAATGAGGAAAAAAAATTGATGATAATCGGACATGTTTTAGAGGGGCGAGCGGGATTATGGTTAGAAACCAAACCAAATTTTGAATCGTATGAAATATTCAAAGCGAGTTTTTTGGAGGAATTTTACTCGATTCCAATAAGAGTCCAGTTTAAAAATGCTTGGATCGATCGTCGGTATAGCGAACAAGATGAAAGTTTACAGACGTATTATTATCGCCAAATAAAAGAAGCGCGTTATTTCGATCCACAGATACACGAGTATGAAATAAACTACAGTATAGTACAACAATATTCTTTATGGGTCAAGGAGAATTTGGCAACGGTAAATTATAATAATAGTAGTGTTATTGGTCAGACTTTGGCGAGTCTGGATGCTATTCGCCGAGAACGAGAAAAAAAGAAGCTGTCGTATAATTATGGTAGTGGTAGACAAGCCGTGAAACAAATACAGGTACAATCCAATGACAGGTACAATAATATGAGAGGTAGAAGCTCGCGTGAATATTATCAAAATACACGATATAATGGTTGGCACCGAAACAATAATAATTACTCAAGGGGTTCACAATACAATCATCACCTGAACAAGACAATCGTATTGCCAAACACCTGCCGCCGAATTGGGGGAGTGGTACGAATAAACAATATACGGGTCAGGGAGAAAATAGCCAAAATCGATCAACGAATTCTTTAAACTGAATAGTGACGCGTTGTACACAGGTCTGACAACGCGTCAAGACTTTGATTTTATTGAGGAATTAGCTTCGGGAATCGAAGGGGAGAAGGACTATGAAGTAGTTAACACTACGTGGAGGATTGCAAGATGCCCCCACGTTAAAATTAAGGTGGGAAATGAAACAATAACGGTCTTATTGGATTCAGGGGGTCAAATAACTGCGATTTCGGAAGATTTTTACAAATCCGTTGTAAAGAGTCAAAAGAATGTTAGGTTATTGACCGTCTCGAATCTGCGGGTAACAACGGCAATTGGAAAAAAATCGACAACCATAAAACATGAAGTATTACTAGACATTGAGGTAGAAGAACGAAAGCATAGCGACCCGTTCATAATCATTCCTTATCTCACGTCAACGATCATTTTGGGGAACGACTGGATGTCGCGTAATGAAGTAATAATTAATTATAAAAGGCACACTATCGAGGTAGGAGGACGACTTCTTTCTCCATCCACAGTGATGTTCGAACGAGGCGCATCAGAAAAGCTATTGTGCAAACAACAAAAACAAAATACTCACGTGTTTGTAATTAATTTGGACGAAGGGACTATAGAAAAGTCACAGGGACAAAAAGCCGTCGAATTAGAAAAACCATCGTGCACGAATGGTCGAGTTGAGAGCGTTGAAAGCGTTTCAGATGAGCTTCGGGCGGTCGCGTTGAAACTAACATCGTTAAAGGAGCCGGAGAGGGAAGTTTTTGCCGATATTTTGCAAAGGCATAGGACTTTATTTTCGAATAAACCAGGGTGTGCAAAGGGATACGAACATCACATAAAACTAACATTCCATACCGGGTGCGAGAACCTACTAAACAGGCTATTGAAAAGATGTTGGAAACAGGAGTAATAGAACGGGCTGTTAGCCAGTATTGTAATCCTTTACGAATTATTGTTAAAGATGACGGTTCGGCTAGAGTGTGCTTGGACGCACGATTTATTAACGACGTTATAGAAGACGATCACGAATCACCACCTAAAATCAACGAATTGTTACAAAAGTTTTACAAAGCTCAATACTTCTCGAAGATCGATTTAACTCATGGTTACTGGCAAGTGCCATTGTGCAAGGAATCTCGTCAGTACACCGCCTTTCTTTTTGACTCGAAAATATATCAATTTCGTAGAATTCCATTCGGTCTTAAGACCGCGGGGAGTGGGTTTATTCGGGCTTTAAGTTTCGCCCTCGGTAACGAATTCGATGCTTATATTTCTTGCTATATTGACGATATACTCATCGGAACGGGAACGTTTGAGGAGCATGTTAAAATAGTAGACAGGATTTTTCATAAATTGTCGGAATATAACTTCACGATTAAGTTATCTAAATGCGAATTCTTGCAAGATCAAGTACCCTTTCTGGGATTCATCGTGTCAAGTAAAGGAATCTCGCCGGAACCGCAAAAGCTAGACGTCATTTTGAACTTTGAAGAGCCCAAAAACAAAAAGAATCTCCAACAATTTCTGAGGATATGTAATTATTACCGGCAGTTCAACGTTCGTCATAGTTATGCGATCGATCCTTTAAGAGAGTTGTTGACGAAGGATAAGGAATGGATATGGGAGTCGCGACATAGCGAAGCTTTCCGGACCTTGAAGCAGGATTTTTGTAGGTGTATTAGATTGAGTCATATCCTCCCGGATACCAAATTCCGATTACAGACTGATGCAAGTGATCGAGGAATTTGTGGGATCTTGTATCAGGTCGATGCGCCAGGGAATCATTATATCATCGACATTGTTAGTAGATGCTTAAATCGAGCCGAGGTTAACGTATACGTATACGACCACCGAAAAAGAATTGCTGGCGATAGTTTACGCGATAGATAAATTTCGAGTTTATTTAGTCGGAAATCCTTTCCTTATAATTACAGATCATCAAAGTCTTACTTTTCTGAAAACCGCAAATTTTCAAAACTCCCGCATAACTCGATGGTCCATACTTCTACATCAATATTCGTTTAAGATCCAACATTGCAGAGGAGTCGATAATGTCGTAGCCGATTTTTTTAGTAGAAATCCGGATAAAAAATGTAATGAGTATGATGAGAAACGGATGGTAGTGTCCGCTTTACATCGATGTTTTTTGCCTTGGATAGAGAATGATGAGGATACATCTTTGGTGATAATTGCTCTAGTAAAGGTTGATAAAGCTCTTGCTCAAGACTTTAAGCACTTGGAACAATTACAAAGGGCTGATCCCATAATTCCAAGATGTATTCAAGGTCAAAATATGGAGTTAGCATCAGCATGTTATCAGGTATGCGAGGGGATAGTTTTCCATCGGCACCAGGAGAGTGAGAATTGGCAAGTCATGATCCCACAAATGTTACAACAACCTTTAATTGAAGCTGTCCATTCCAAATTAGGTCATCCCGGAGTCTATAAAACTCTGGGCCATCTAAGGAAGTTTTATTATTGGAAATCTATGGCGAATCAGGTAAAACAGTTTGTGTTATCCTGTGATCTGTGTCAAAGTGTCAAGTATCTTAACGTTGCAATGGAGGGTGAATACAATCTTATTTTGGCAAAGGAACCAAATGAGCTTGTAACTGTTGATTTTTATGGGCCCCTTCCCAGGGCGAGGGGGGGAACTCAGTATATATTCGTAATGCTTGATGCTTTCACGAAATATGTGAGTTTGTATCCTATGAAGAATGCAACAGCAAGAGCCGCGGTGAATAGGATTATTAGCAAATTCATTCCTAAGTTTGGTAAGCCCCGGCGAATTTTGTCTGATCATGGCACCCAATTTACAGCTCACTTGTGGAAGAAATCATTGGAAGAACAAAATATTAAAGTATTATACAGTTCAATACGACATCCTCAATCCAACCCAACCGAACGGGCTATGCGCGAGTTGGGACGATTATTCAGAACGCTATGTGCCGAAAAACATACTAAATGGGTGGAGTTAGTTCCTCAAATAGAAACGATTCTCAATGTTACCGTTCACCAAACTACTGGCCTCTCCCCCCAGCAGCTCCATTTTGGAAAGCCGGTTCAAGAAGATATTCATCAGTTAATAAAATTCCCCGAAGGGAAAGATCCGTCACCCGAATATCTCATTTCGTTTGCGTGCGAAAATATAATTGAAAATTACAAAAAGAGGAAGAAATATCAAAAACATGTCTCGAAAGTCAATTTGGGTGTAGGCGATCTCGTTTTGTTACGGGTTAGACATTTGTCCAATGCACTCGATAAAGTCATTAAGAAATTTTTCCATCTTTTCGAAGGACCTTATGAGCTGGTCCGTCAAGTCGGAGATAATGCTTTTGTGTTAAGAGATCCGAAAGATCTGACAAGAGAAATTGGTACTTACAATCGCTTGAATCTTAGAAAATATTATACTAGAAGTTAAAACCGCCTCTCTGGGTGAGTAACGTAGTTTTATCGAAATGTTTACTGATTCTCTCGCTCTCTCTGAGCGAATGATAAGGACTGGATCCATGTTGGTTCCGCCTTTTCATTAATGTAAGAATGACGAAGAATAACGAGGTTAGAGTACGTTATATTATGTAAGATATGAGAAAGGATGAGTGGAAGGATGAGTGTAAATTTTACTAGTTCGGTCAAGAAAAATGGTATTCAAGACAGATGAAATCCCAATGGTAGCCTATTTATGCGAATACCTGTCGTGAGGAAATCACATAAAAGGGGGAGTTTGTAAGGAATTATTTTATAATTTTACGTTCGATCATCGATCTATATTCTACTTAATGTAAATCGATACCGATGCCCCCACCAGAGCCGAGTGCTCCCGCGGGGTTTAGATCAAGGCAAGTGCCATTGCGCATGATCGAGAATAATAAATTCGAGGAGACTCGTATCGCCAGGGCCTCTTTCTCTTTCTCTCTGGGGACGTCGAGTACAAAGGACGCTTTTACTCTATTTACGAGGACCACAGCTTTTACATCGGACGAAATATATCGTATCTGCTCATTTGGAACGGACCAGGCCTGTCCTCTCTCCGAAGTTTCACATTTTCAACGTGGTCCGAAAATCAGCGAGCCCAAGAGGTAAAGAAAGAGCCACCGATACATCAACAGCGATCGCCGATTTTTGAGATAAGTTTATATTTTTCTGTCACGTTGCTTTCGTATTACCATTTGTAAAGGGTGGTTAAATTGTAAGGGCCGATGTTGAATGTGAACCACACCTAAACGTCAAGTTTTTTTCTGCATTTCATTTGACATTTCTCAATTTCAGACTAACTCAATTTGAACCATGGAAAGATACACAATCGAGCAACGCGTTAAAGTTATTCAGGCTTATTATGAAAATGGGCGTTCAAATCAAAATGCATATCGTGCACTTCGTGATTTTTTCGGTCAATTTAATCGTCCAAATGTGCGTACAATCGGAGAAATCGTGCAAAAATTTGAGCAAACCGGGTCTGTAGGAGATATTAAAACACCAGTGCATGCTCGTACAGCTCGTACTGCAGAAAATATTGCTGCTGTTCGCGATAGTGTGGCTGAAGAGCCGTCCACCTCAACTCGTCGTCGTGCCTAACAATTGCACCTCTCACGCTCGTCGTTGATGAACATTATGCATAAAGACTTGCATTTACACGCTTATAAGGTGCAATTGACTCAAGAACTAAAGCCTCTTGACTATTCCAAACGTCGTCAATGGTCAGAATGGTGGCAAGAAATGGCAACAGTGGATGATCAATTTTCGAAGAAAATCATCTTCAGTGATGAGGCACATTTTCACCTCAGTGGATTCGTCAATAAGCAGAATTGCCGCATTTGGGCGAATCATAATCCAAGAGTGATTGTGGAAAAACCAATGCACCCACAAAGAGTGACTGTTTGGTGCGGTTTATGGGCTGGCGGCATCATCGGGCCGTATTTTTTCCAAAATGAGGCCGGTCAGGCAGTTACTGTGAATGGTGTTCGCTATCGTGAGATGATAACGAACTTTTTATGGCCCGAATTGGAAGATATGGATGTGTGCGATATGTGGTTTCAACAGGACGGTGCCACTTGCCACACAGCTAACGAAACAATGGCTCTTTTGCGCGACAAATTCAATGGCCGTGTTATCTCACGTGGTGGCGATGTCAATTGGCCGCCAAGATCATGTGATTTGACACCGTTGGACTCCTTTCTTTGGGGTTATTTGAAAGAAAAGGTGTACGTCGATAAGCCAGCAACAATTCAAGAGCTAAAGGATGAGATAATTCGGCACATTAACGGCATAGAACCTCAATTATGCCTAAGCGTCATCGAAAATTTGGACCATCGGATGGAGGTGTGCCGCCGAGGTCGCGGCGGCCATTTGGCCGATATTTTGTTCCATACATAATTGAACCATACCATATTATCATAATAAAAAGAATTGACAATAATTTCCTAAATAATTTGTGTTTTATTCAAAATCAACATCGGCCCTTAAAATTTAACCACCCTTTATAATCATCTTGAAGTCCCGAACTCATCGAATCAGTTGTTCTTCGCAACTATTTTATGCGACAATACTTACAAATTAATGTATTGAGAATGATGAATGCTTGAGAGTTTGAACTAATATCAATCTATGACATAAACCAATGTTTGAGACTCTGTGGAATATATACACAGTTTATTAATATTATATGTGCGTTCGTGTCGTTATTTTTACAGCCTGCTCCAAGCCATCTATTGTATTTTAATAATATCAAAGGAGAACTCCCACAGGATTTCCCACAAAAAATCTATTTCACAGGGTTATAATTATTAAGCCTAACGAACAACAAGAAAGTGAGGCCACGAAAAAGAAGATCAAAGAAAAGGTCGACATAAAAAACATGGCTGTGGGAGTAACAAGGTTGAAGAAAGGCAGTAATGGAGCTGTGATTTTGGGCTGTGGAACGACAGATGAAATAGAAAAGCTAAAGACCATAGTACAAGAGAAAATGCATGAGGGGTTTAAAGTTATGGAAACAAAGCAACAATAACCAAAAATTAAGATCGTTAACATGGAAATGGATTAACTAGAGCTGGCGAATGATGAGCTGGTTAAAACAATGAAGAAACAGAATGCAATGGAAGACAAGGAAGGAAGGGAGATGAAATTTGTCAAAAGAATAAACAAAGAAGAGAGACACGAAGGATCAATAATAATGATAGTGGATGAAGGAACCCATCAAGAGATACTGAACAAAGGTAAGATCAGCCTGGGATAGAGAAAATGTCCGGCTTATAACCACGTCAATGTGAAGCGATGCTACAAATGTTGGGGCTACTATCATACTATATAGCCAAGAACTGCACAAGAAAGGAAACATGCCGTAAATGTGCGGGAAATCACGAAGCGAGTAAATGTACAGCGACGAAAAACAAGTGCATAAACTGAATGTTTAAAAACCAAGCATACAACTTAGAGATAAACCCGGAACATGATGCATTAGATCGGGAATGCCCAACATACAAAAGAGCAATCTAAGAAGAGAAGATGAGAGCAAGATGGAACGATTAGCCATGACTGAAGGAGGAAATGCTATGGTATACAAATGCACAAAGTCTGATAGCACATAAAGATGAAATACGATACCAAGTACCGGATAAAATGAAACCCGCATTCATAGCATTATAAGAGACCAGAGTGACAGCTGACATTGGTGACAGTGAAGTGTATACCAGGTCTATAAATATGAAACCGGAATTTTGTATAGAAAATAAACGTTTATTGTATGAAAATGATAAAAAATATTTTAATCGAAGTATTGCCCATCGCTAGCTATACATTTTTGCCACCTGTCTGACAATTTGTGGATGCCAGGCCAAAAAAACTGTTGCTCTTTTGAGGCAAACCAGTCATCAAGCCATTTTCGTACATTTTCGTAAGAAGTAAAGCGCTGCTCAGCAAGTGCGTGTCCCATCGATACAAATAAATAGTAATCGGACGGCGCCAAGTCTGGTGAGTAAGCCGCATGCGAAAGTATTTCCCAACTAAAGCCTCAATCGTTTCCTTGACCAGTTTTGCTGTGAGTGATGGTGCATTATCATGAAGCAGAATCACTTTGTGTTGCCTTTTTTGATATTCTGGTCGTTTTTCACGCAAAGCTTGATTCAAATCGATCATTTGTTGTCGGTAGCGTTTAGTATTAACGGTTTGGCCAGGTTTTAGCAGCTCATAATAGATCACACTCTTCTGATCCCACCAAACACAGAGCATTGTCTTCCGTTCGCCTGGAGTTACCCATGATCTTTTAGGCTTAGGATCTCAAAATATATCCACTTTTCATCGCCAGTCACAATTCGATGGAGAAATGACTTTCTTTTGTACCTGGCGAGCAGCATTTCGCAAGTGGTTTTTCGGTTTTCCTGCTGTCTTTCATTCAGTTCATGTGGAACCCATTTTCCCATCTTCTGGATCTTTCCCATGGCTTTCAAACATATGGAGACGGCTTCTTGTGTCACATTTGATTGATCCGCGAGTTGTTGTTATGTTAGAGCGTCATCCTCATCCAACAATGCTTGCAATTCGCTGTCTTCAAACTTTTTCGGCGGTCTTCCACGTTCTTCGTTTCTCACGTCAAAATCGCCAGTTTTTAATTTTTTAAACTACTCAAAGCACTGTGATTTACCACGAGCATGCTCACCGTAAGCTTCGACAAGCATTCGTTGCGATTCTGCAGCAGTTTTCTTCAATTGGTAATAGAAAATCAATGTTGTCTGCAAATCGTAGTTTCCAGGCACAAAATTCGACATGTTCAACGCTATTACAAACTATGCTGTTGTATGAAACTTGTATTGTTGTGAGTTGACAATCTTTGTCAGAGATGTCAACAAGGAATGGCGCCAATGACGCGGTTTGACGGTAACTACATTGACAGCTAGGGCCATCTATGGGCAAATTCCGGTTTCATATTTATAGACCTGGTATATAATAAACAGCAACGGCCCTAGTACTGACTCCTGCGGTACCCCATATTCGTTGAGAATAACTTCAGTCCATTTATCATTGAATCGAACTTGCTGTGTTCTATTTCTTAAGTACGTTCTCAACTAATCTAATACCCTGTCTCTAATTGCATATTGGTATAATTAGTCTACTAATATATCCGTGTCGATTGTCTCAAACGCTCGTTTTAAATCCATGAATATTACTCCTACCATTTTTCCTTCACTAATGTCCACTTTCCATTCATCTACAACAGTTTGAATCGCCGTTTCACACAAATATTGCTTTCTAAATCCTGACTGATGCTCCGTTATGATGTCATTGGTTTCTAAATATTTTTCAATTTGATTTTTTACTACTAATTCGAGCACCTTTTCGTATAATGGCAACATATTAATTGGTCTGTAATGACCTGCTTTTATGACTTAGTTTATTTTTGGGATCGCTATAATGGTGAAGTTTTCCAGCTGTCCGGGCCACATCCCTCCCGTAGGGATCCATTTATTATTTCCACAAATTCCTCTTTTATTGCACTGAACGCCATTTTTAGTATATCACTTGATATTCCTTCTTCCGTTCCCTTATTTTTTGGGAATCCCATCACTATCTTCTCTGGGTCCTTTATTTCAATACGATTGAAGTTTTCCATTATATTTTTTATTGTCCATCCTTATCCCTGTTATAATTCTTCTTCTGTTTGGACTTCCAGACGTATCCCGTTGTATTGAATCAACTATATTCTTTACACTTTGCAGATAATACACATAAAATTTATCAGCTATACTACCTCCCATCATGTCATTCAATATCTCAAAATTTATATTCTCTACTTCTCTCGTATCCTTTGATTCTCCTTTAATTACTTCTTTTAACATTTTCCACATTTTTGTCGAATTCTTCTTATTATTGTCTATCATCTTTTCATAATATTCCTTCTTCTTTTCTCTTATTAATTTAACTGCCGCATTCCTTTCTACTTTAAATTGCTGCCAATACTCCTCCGAACCAGTAGTAACTGCTACTCGGTGTGCCTCATCTCTACTTCTTACAGCTACTATTATGTCTTCTGAAAACCTTTTTTTTTCATTCCCATACGCTTGGAATCTTCACTATTTTTCTGGGTGCAAACCTATCTAGTGCACCCACTATATTATCAACGAGCATCCTTGCTCTTTGGCTTACTTCTATCTCTTGAATTTGTCTTGTGGTAGTGCTTAACATGGGTGTAAATTCCTTTACATCAATTTTACTATAGTTTCTTGTTTTATATTCTCTATACTTATTCCTTTCCTTCCTGTTACCTAATATGACTTTTATCCATGCATGATCCGTTATCTTTGGCTCATGTTCCACCTGTACTTGTGCACACCTATTAGCAAATAATAAATTGATAGTAGTTCGACTGTCTTGCGTTATTCTTGTTGGTTTATTAACATATTGCTTCATTCCTAGACTCAGCATTCCTGTTATCAACCTCTTTTTGTAGAACGTTTCTACCGTGACGTCTATATTAAAATCACCTATTATCAAACAGTCTCCTTTTATTGTTAGTTCCTCAGTTAGGTTTTTTATGTGTCTTATAAATTCAGCATCTGACGCACTTGGCAAATGATACACAATTACTATCACTCCTTTATAATGTTTGTCCTTGACCTCTATTCCAGCACACCAGCAGTTTGATTCTATTTTATTTATTGGTATCATACCATGTTTAATATCATCTCTTATGTATAAGATTGCACCACCTATATTCCTATTCTCCGCATCACATCTGACTGCACCATTGCCCGGCATACCAGGTCTATAAATATGAAACCGGAATTTGCCCATAGATGGCCCCAGCTGTCAATGTAGTTAACGTCAAACCGCGTCATTAGCGCCATTTCCTTGTTGACATCTCTAATAAAGATTTTCAGCTCACAACAATACAAGTTTCATACAACAGCATAGTTTGTAATAGCGTTGAACATGTCGAATTTTGTACCTGGAAACTACGATTTGCGGACAGCATTGATTTTCTGTTACGAATTGAAGAAAACTGCTGCAGAATCGCATCGAATGCTTGTCGAAGCTTACGGTGAGCATGCTCTTGGTAAATCACAGTGCTCTGAGTGGTTTAAAAAATTCAAGAGTGGCGATTTTGACGTGAGAAACGAAGAACGTGGAAGACCACTGAAAAAGTTTGAAGACAGTGAATTGCAAGCATTGTTGGATGAGGATGATGCTCAAACGCAACAACAACTCGCGGATCAATTATATGTGACATAAGAAGCCGTCTCCATATGTTTGAAAGCCATGGGAAAGATCCAGAAGATGGGAAAATGGGTTCCACATGAACTGAATGAAAGACAGCAGGAAAACCGAAAAACCACTTGCGAAATGCTGCTCGCCAGGTACAAAAGAAAGTCATTTCTCCATCGAATTGTGACTGGCGATGAAAAGTGGATATATTTTGAGATCCTAAGCGTAAAAGATCATGGGTAACTCCAGGCGAACCATCGACATCGACTGCAAGGCCAAATCGCTTGTAACGGTATTTTTTTCACGTTATCATATATTTTTATTTTTCGTGGGAATTCGGGCTCGATCACCGGACTAATTAATTGAGACTTCTGAGGGGTTAACAATAGGCCTTTATTCGAAGACAAACAATTTCGTAACACGTCACTTTTAATCACGGTGACTCGAATTTTACAGCATGTACATCTAATTCCGTAATTTCCGCAGCTATTTCGACGATTTTAATTTGTTCTGTGTTTACCTCTCTCGGTACTCTCGTAGATTTATTATCGTTCTCGCGCCGTTGCGTTATCGCACGCTAGGTGCCCCGATTCTTCACACTTTTTGTTATTTCACCTCGCATTCGCTCTTTTTATAGGATGTACGAACCCTATTCACAATTCTTTGTCACTCATCCTTCTTTCACTCATTCGCTCATACTTATTTTTCCTATGTTTTCATACTACTTATTCTATGTTGAATTACAATTTATCCTAACTCTAAATTCCTTAATTCTATCTTTCCGGTCCCGAAAATCAGGGAATTCCCTCGATTTTAGTTGTTATTATTTCGGCTTATTCGAGCACAATTTCTCGGTATCCGCGGGCTCGAGCTTCGGTTGCACACTCACACCTTGGCTTCGATTCGTTTCCCGCACCTACACCGCCACACACACACGTTCACTACTGGTACAGAGTGTATAAACTCTGTGTACAATTCTTTCTCACTTATACCCGTTCAACTTTCACTCTGTCGCTCTTCCACTCATATGCCCGTATAATTTCCGTCTCTACCGCTGGTTTAAAGACCGCACTTTTCAATGTATTCTTATATAACCGGTTTTCTTATTTCTATGCACTATCCGAAATTTATGATACTGATCGATGACTGAGTTCTATGTATTAGTTCATCGAGAACTCCATTCGCTTTTCCCTATTAATTTCCTAATGAATGATCATGTAATGATCTTTGCTGTTTCGCTGAGATTTTAGTGCTCTCATGAGCTTTTCACGCGACTAATTTTTCTCACACTCTTTGATACCTTGTTAATTTTTCGCTGTTCTGCCTCAAAGACAAGAGAGAGCTCCCCTGTCCCCGCACCGGCCTTTTATATGCCTCCCCTTACCTCAGTCCCCTCTGTACATTTTTCCTCATCATTTTTGAATTTAACGCCTTCCTTGGCTGACGCGGTACGCTGTTGCCCCGCTCTCCACTTCCCCTCGCCTCCCGGCAAAATCCGTTGGTCGCTGACCTGCTGTTCGGGTCAGCGAGGGAATTTCGGAGCTAGCTCGAGTTTTTCTATCTCGAGGCAATGGCCTATTGCCCGCCAGCCTCGGTACTTGTGTACCGAGTCTTTCGCTGAGGTGTTTTTATATGACTTGAGTATACTTTTGGGTTCCCCTGTCGTTCGAAATAACGATCGATGCTCTAACCGTGTTCGTTTACGGTATTTCGTGCTATCTCGTCGCTAATCATTTCATGAGTACCTATGCTGATATGTGTGATATGCCACATTATCCCCCCTTTTTGAAGAAGCTGCCGACGCAACTTCTTCCAAAATTCCCTATCAGCTAACTACCTATTCACTTCTATTATGTTTATTATTATTATTCATCATTATTTTTCTTTTATACCTACCCGGTTCTCACTTTTGGCGCCTTGTCTCCTCGATCGACTTTTCCTGGCTTCTGCTTATCAACTAAGACAGCACAATTCTTATTGCTAATATTAAATTCTAGTCGGTTTCCTATATTCTACTTATAGCTAAACAATACGCTCTCTTATTTTAAAAGCAAAACACAAATGAATTTCAACACGAGCATGTTATCTTTTTTATTTACTTTTTATTTATTTTATTATTATTATTATTATTATTATTATTATTATTATTATTATTTTTTTATTGTCCGTCGCTGTCATTTTCTCTGTCCTCGTCGCTGTCCGTCCCGTCTGTATCATTTTGTGTAATCACTCCCCAATTAATCAATGTGGTTGTTGTGTCCTCGTCAGGTTCCGGGGTAGCCAACCAGGCCATTTCTTCTGGGTCCTCTTCTTCTTCCTCGCTGTCACTATTCGACCAGTCCCCATCCGTCCATTCGCTATGGGGTTCTTCTTCCATTGTCGTTCGTGCAGTCGTACTTTGTACAGTCGCCCCTGCCATCCGGGCTGCCCTCCTTTCTTTCCGCCTCTCTTGGCGAAAATGCTTGCCCAGCCTCCCACCGTCTGTTCCGTACTCGTAGCTCGGGTTATCTTGAAGGCGTTTGGCCATTTTTTCCTTGATCAGAACCTCGGAGACATCATATCCAACGTTTCCGTGACCCGCGTGTACGTCAAGCCAGACCGCCTCCACTACCGGATCTAGTTCGTTGACGTAGACGTCACACGTCCCTTCCCACACCAGCTCAATCAATCGGTCACGGGCTGCCTCCGTCCAACTCGTCTTTGCAGGGCCAAGGTGGTCGAGGGCGCACGCGACGGCGAAAATGGTTCCCCCAGGTAAAGCTCAGGAACGGTATATAGTGCGTCCATCTCAACGGCCGCTCTCTTAGCCAGATCCCCCAACCACACATACCACTCTCCGTTTGTTTTTTTTTTTTATTACGGTGCCCCGGAAGAACGTGTGATCGTTGGCGTCTTCCTCGTTGTCCATGAGGAGAAGCACCGCCCTTCCGGGGTACACCTCCTCCTCCACAACACGGTGGATCTGCGGGTGATTCCGTGGTGTTTTCGCCACTAGTTTTAACATTTCTCCTCTCCTAGTTTGGTCTCGTTTCATCCAAATATAAAACCGAGATGGGTTCTCCACTCCAATGACTTCGGCTTCGTATGGTTCCCCCGGTATCAGATGTTCCACCGCGTTCTCCACAAATCGATGCATCGTCACTTTGAGTTTGAAAGATGAATAATAAAAAAAAATTTTAACACCCAAACTGTCTTTGCACGAATTCTTCTTGCTGTCTCTTACTCTGTTCTATATGTTTTGGTTAATTTGTCTTTATCTGGTCACAGGCCCGTCCCGCTCCTTTTATATTGCCTTCGGGCGTCCCGAGGATCTATATCTCATGTTGTTCCACTTTTCGCCTAGTTCTCCTCTGTTCTTCCATCACAGCCAATTGGATGCCCTATTTATCACTTCCCCTCTTCTGACTAGTCTTCCTTCCTCGGAATTTGAGGCATTCTTTTCGGAATCGCCGTTAGCCGTGACGTCAGAACTCATCGGTGTCGGGGTTCCTCTTTATGTTCCACGACTCCCGATGGATAAATCGGTGTTACTCCTATACAGGCTCGCGTTCGTCCAGTTGTTTTGATTTTGCTACTTCTTCTATCGTTGTCTCTCCTCGCTCGCTCGTCACTGTGTCCTTCGCGCTCTCTCCTTTCTCTTCTGTTCTCTCTGTCTCAGTCTGGTACCTTTTAAACATGCTCGCATGAAATTTGCCTCTCTCCACCCTATTCCCTACATCTACAAGTAAATAAGTCGCTAAACCTACGCATTTCTTAATTCTATATGGCCCCTCGTACAGAGGCATAAACTTCGACGTTAACTGTTTTAAAGGATCTGACACATTTAACGCTTTTACAAGCACCAGATCGCCTACTTCATAATTCGTTAGTCTATGGGTTGCATCGAATTTTTCTGCCCGACGCAGGCCTTTCTTTCTCATCCTTTCTCTTACAATTTCGATTTTCATTTCGTATGTTATTTTGTCATCTTCGTCTCGCAATATGCCCATTTGTTTATTCCAGTCCCGTAGCGGCTTCCTCTTGCATTGTAGTTCCAACGGTGTAAATTCTGTCGTGTCGTGATGGCTCTCGTTGATACAATTTTCGATTACTCTTATCCACTTAAACCAACCGGCATGGTTATTTGTTAAGAAAACTCGGAAAAATCTTCCCAGTTCTCGATTCACTCGTTCGACGATATTTCCTTGGGGGTGTCGTATTGAGGAAAATACAGCCATGATACCCTCGTCCTTGAGTTTTTGTAACCAGTTTTTAGCTGTGAATTGCGTCCCATGATCGAACTGAATTCTCCGTGGTTTCCCGTATTTTGGAATGTAGTCGTCGAATATCCGTTTAATCACCGTCGACGTGTTTGCTTTCTTCATGGGGTATAGTCTGACGAATTTACTAAATGCATCCAGTGTCACCAGGATATGTTTTACTCCACCCACCGATGCAGGCAGAGGCCCATAAAAATCTATAGAAACTAAATCTCCCGGTCCTTCTGGTATTATATTTTGCATCGCAGCGTAACTAGTCTGCACCGCGATCTTATTTCTCTGGCAGACGTCACACGTCGCCAGAATGCTCCTAGCCGCTTTTGCCAGATGCGGATACGTAAAATCCTCCTCCAGCATCCGTACACACTTTCCTGCACCGAGATGGCCATACATGGCATGACACGCCTTAATGATGTCTCCAATCATGCTCTTTGGTATTATAACCCGCCAAATTCCGGTCTTAGATTTCTTTTGTAAAATTCCTTTTTCTAGACGAAATTTCTGCTCCTCTTCTCCTTGCTTTTCTTCACCCAGAAACTTCATAATGATTTTCAAATCCTCCTGCTCCCTCTGGATCTCTTTTATGTTCTTCAGTTTCCTAACTAGTTCGCGGGAAATCTTTTCAGCCACCAAACCTGCCACCATTACAACCCCTTCGCTATCGGTTAACTGCAGGTCCTCGTCCTCTCTCACACGGCTCAACGCATCCGCCACCACATTGGTTTTGCCCGAGACATGTTCTATTTGTAGGTCGTAATCCTGGATGGCTAATGCCCACCGCATCAGTCTTCCAGCCGTAAATCGACACGTCTTTAAGAAAATTAGAGCTTTGTGGTCTGTTTTGATATGTATCCGGACACCTTTTAAATACGTCCTAAATTTTTGTAAGGCCCATACAATGGCCAACAACTCTTTTTCTGTAGTCATGTACCCTATTTCCGCTCCTTTAAGCGTCCTGCTCGCGAATGTCACCACCTTCATGTCTCCACTTTCCTCTTCCTGTGAGAGTATAGCTCCGAGTGCATACCCACTCGCATCCGTCGTTAGTGTATATGGTTTTCTCGTGTCTGGGTATCTGAGCACCACCTCCTCACAAAACAGATTTTTTATTTTTATAAATGTTTTTTCCATATCCTCATCCCATCTCCACTGTATTCCTTTCCTCAATAGCTTCACCAACGGTGCCGACTCATGGGCATGACGGTTTGTGAATTTGGTATAAAAATTTATGAGTCCCAAAAATCCTCTTAATTGTTTTATCGTTCGAGGTCGCGGATATTCATGTATTGCTCTTATTTTCTCGGGGTCCGGTTTTAGTCCTTCAGTTGTCAGGATATGTCCGAGGAATATTACTTCCTTACGGAAAAAATGCGACTTACAGAATTTCAGAGTCATTCCGTGCTCTTGGAATCTTTCAAACAATTTTTGTAAATGGTTCAGGTGTTCTTCATACGAGCCTGACATGACTAATAAATCGTCAACGAAATTAATCACAAAATCCAAACCTTCCAGGACGACATCAAGAGCTCGTATCAGACTTGCGGTGCTCGTCTTCAGCCCGAACGGTGTTACGGTGAACTCGTAACATTTTCCGTTGTGTTGGAAAGCCGTGTATTTCCGGGACTCTGGATGTAGTGGTATCTGCCAGAAACTACTTGTTAAATC
Organism: Cylloceria caligata; assembly: GCA_963942595.1. Taxonomy (NCBI): domain Eukaryota; kingdom Metazoa; phylum Arthropoda; class Insecta; order Hymenoptera; family Ichneumonidae; genus Cylloceria; species Cylloceria caligata. The sequence continues at coordinate 17,953,051 of OZ012707.1, read as the reverse complement.
CAGCGTTGACATTACCGTATTACCTCCACATCGTTGAAATATCTCCTCAATTGGTGGAGCGTTATTATAATCATTAATTAGATAATTATTCAATTCCCGTGCATCCAGACAGAGGCGGACGGAATTATCGCTCTTTGTGACCGGCATAAGGGGATTTATATAAACACTTTCTGACTTTTGTATAATTCCCATCTTGAGCATTCTCTCAATCTCTTTCTGGACCCTCTCTCGTTGCGTTAACGACACGGGATATGACCGGTGGAAATACGGCTTCGGATCCTTTAGCAACAGTCTGTGCTGATATTCCGTCATCCGTCCCGGTATCTTATCAAATATTTCTCTTCTCTCTTCTACAATCTTTTTAAATATCCTTCTGATTTCCGGCCTCACGTCCCGGCATTCCTTCATTTTCTCTTCAAATTCTCCCTCTGTTAAACTAACTTCTGCCCCCTCTCCATCCTCAGAATTTTTTTTTATATCGAACGTGGTACCCATCGTATTTATCGCCAAAGAATGCACATTTTCCGGATTGATATATCGCCAAATTCCATCTTCTAATTCTGCAACGATCTTATCGTCAACTGCTACAATTCTATTTTGAGAGTCGATCGATATCTTCAATATCAGCATCCCGTCTATACCAATGAGTACAGGCCTTACCAATTTTGGCACCACCAGCATTTGTAAAGTTCCAGTCGATCCATATGCCTTTGCCTCGACCATAATTTGCTTCTTGATGCGTTCGGTTTCCCCCCCAAACGCTCCGACCACCTGCGTCGATGTCACTGGTAGAACAGGGCACTTTTTAAAAATTTCTTCATTCTTTAAAAAAAATTCCTTTGAGATACACGACACCTCACTTCCACTATCGATGAGGCTCAGCTCTGAGATCCCAGCGATTCCCACTGGTATCTCCGGACACCTCGGGTGACTCTCGTCGTACCACTTCCTCGGGCTACTTTCCCCCTCTTCGTATAAATACTCCCGTGGATTTTCCATCCACGTCGGACACACCACCTGCCTCTCCTTTTCCCTGTGGATCACCTTTGGTGCTGGCCCTCTGATATCTAGTACTTTCTGAATTCCGGCAACGTTTTCAGGCCACATATTCTTTTTATTATCACATGAGCCTTTACCGTCTTCCTGAACTCGGCTTTCCACAGACTCAGCCTGCCCTCGCCGTTCGGTGTGCTTCTCTATCTCCCTCTGCACCGCCTGTTCGTCACTCCTGCTCCGTTCTTCTCTTCTTTGTAGGTTCCTCACTCTTTTCTTCTCTCTTTTCCTCGCGTTCATTTTCTGTCTAATGCTTTTTCTTTCTTCCTTCAGCGTTGCGCTCCGTTCCTCTAAGTCGTTGTTTATTTTTCTCTTCTCCTCGGGCGCAACGCTTATGCGTTTCCCGAATTGCTGTTTACTACTCCCGAGCATTCTGGTACCGGTTCTCTTGGGATCGTGTGTGCCCCGAACGGACCCTGTATACCACGATTTATATGGTGCACTTGACTATTCGGCTGCTGCTCCTGTCTCGGCAACTCAGGTCCCGCCGCCCTGTTGTTTTCCGGCCTCTGAAACCCTCCTGAACGATTTTCTGGCCAAGCCGGTCTCGATAGTTGCCATGCCCCGCTATTTTGCCATGGTGGTCTATCCCCCCGACCACTTTGCCGTCCTGGTGACGATGGACCACCGTCGCCGCCATTGTTTGCTGCATTCTCTCGATTTTCATACCGATTATATGGACGTGCCGTCTGCTCACGCGCCGCTCCTCTATTAAAATTCCTCTGCGGTTCTTGTGACACGTATCCCCCCATACGACCTGTCACTCTCCTGTAATTTAATGGACCGGCCACGTCCGTGCTCTCCAGAAGTTCCAAAAACTCGTCAATGTCACAAATTTGGCGAACTCTCACAGCACTGCGCACCTCTTCGTCGAAGTGTTTCGCAAGACGACGTATTATATCTTCGTCGCTCAATTTTTCACTCAGATCCCGCGCATTTCCGATAACACGAGTTGCATATTCGGCCCGTGTTAATGACTGGCCTTCGGTATAAAAAGATCCGAATTCCAAATTTTTCTTTACCTTGTCTTGCATATCACGAGCCCAGTACCTTGCCCGGAATTTTTCTTCAAATGTTCGAAGGTCGTGTACTGCGCCCTCCACCACGAGCCACCAATCGTTCGCCACTCCCTTCAAGGCAGTTCCGATGGCGTGCCGAATTTCAGTATCCTCGATCCCACCTGCGATACAGAATTCGCGAAATTCCTTCAAAAATCTCATCGGTCTTTCCTTTCCATCACCATTATAAGTCGGTGGTTTTTGAGCTGTCGTATATAATCGTGTGACGTTCAAACCTCCTCCGATGGTTTGCCCGAAACTCATCGACGTATTGGTTCTTCGTGTTGATTCTTCTAATTTTTTAATCCTTTTATGTTGGTCTTCTGTAATTTCCTGTGCTGCACGAATTTCCGCCATCATCTCCTGTGTTCTTTTTTCCAACTTTTCCACAGTCACCTTTTGACCAGCCACCTGTTGTTGGATGTAGTTGTTGGTCACACTTTGATTTTCTTGTATCCTCTCCTGGGCTTCTTTGATTTTTCTATCAGTCCGACATTCCACCGCTGCGATCCCTTCCATCAATGCGTCCTTTGTTGCCTCCCTTAACACCGATATCCTTCCTAAACACTCGTCTTTCATCTCCTGCTGCCACTTTATTACTTCGGTAAATTTTCCCTCCATCTTCTGTTGTGACTTGACCTCCTCGTGCTTCTCCTGCAAAAACTGCAGTAACTCCCCTACGCCGATCGGATCAGGTGGAATAGTTGCAGTCCTGTCATTTGGCCTTGGTGTACCACCGTCTTCCCTGTTCATCTGGTTATCCGAAATCTCTTCTACTGCATCCTCGTTTTCCACGACCGGTCTAATCTCCGAAAACCGCTGGATATTTCTTCTATCTCTCCGCCGCCTGTCCTCTAATAAATTTTCCGCCGTCGTAGACTCCCACTCATATGTCGGGCCTACTCCAGCCTCCCCCTCCGGCCGATGCTGTTCCTCCATGCTCTCCATCATTCGTAACTCTTCGAGCTCTGTCGAGAGATTCGCTTTATCGCCTGTATCCATACTTCAATTTCGCTGAATTTATTCTTCTAACGCGCGCCCTATTTAACCACTGCAGTCCTTCTTAGTTGTGTCGAGCCCCACGTTGGGCGCCAAATGTAACGGTATTTTTTTCACGTTATCATATATTTTTATTTTTCGTGGGAATTCGGGCTCGGTCACCGGACTAATTAATTGAGACTTCTGAGGGGTTAACAATAGGCCTTTATTCGAAGACAAACAATTTCGTAACACGTCACTTTTAATCACGGTGACTCGAATTTTACAGCATGTACATCTAATTCCGTAATTTCCGCAGCTATTTCGACGATTTTAATTTGTTCTGTGTTTACCTCTCTCGGTACTCTCGTAGATTTATTATCGTTCTCGCGCCGTTGCGTTATCGCACGCTAGGTGCCCCGATTCTTCACACTTTTTGTTATTTCACCTCGCATTCGCTCTTTTTATAGGATGTACGAACCCTATTCACAATTCTTTGTCACTCATCCTTCTTTCACTCATTCGCTCATACTTATTTTTCCTATGTTTTCATACTACTTATTCTATGTTGAATTACAATTTATCCTAACTCTAAATTCCTTAATTCTATCTTTCCGGTCCCGAAAATCAGGGAATTCCCTCGATTTTAGTTGTTATTATTTCGGCTTATTCGAGCACAATTTCTCGGTATCCGCGGGCTCGAGCTTCGGTTGCACACTCACACCTTGGCTTCGATTCGTTTCCCGCACCTACACCGCCACACACACACGTTCACTACTGGTACAGAGTGTATAAACTCTGTGTACAATTCTTTCTCACTTATACCCGTTCAACTTTCACTCTGTCGCTCTTCCACTCATATGCCCGTATAATTTCCGTCTCTACCGCTGGTTTAAAGACCGCACTTTTCAATGTATTCTTATATAACCGGTTTTCTTATTTCTATGCACTATCCGAAATTTATGATACTGATCGATGACTGAGTTCTATGTATTAGTTCATCGAGAACTCCATTCGCTTTTCCCTATTAATTTCCTAATGAATGATCATGTAATGATCTTTGCTGTTTCGCTGAAATTTTAGTGCTCTCATGAGCTTTTCACGCGACTAATTTTTCTCACACTCTTTGATACCTTGTTAATTTTTCGCTGTTCTGCCTCAAAGACAAGAGAGAGCTCCCCTGTCCCCGCACCGGCCTTTTATATGCCTCCCCTTACCTCAGTCCCCTCTGTACATTTTTCCTCATCATTTTTGAATTTAACGCCTTCCTTGGCTGACGCGGTACGCTGTTGCCCCGCTCTCCACTTCCCCTCGCCTCCCGGCAAAATCCGTTGGTCGCTGACCTGCTGTTCGGGTCAGCGAGGGAATTTCGGAGCTAGCTCGAGTTTTTCTATCTCGAGGCAATGGCCTATTGCCCGCCAGCCTCGGTACTTGTGTACCGAGTCTTTCGCTGAGGTGTTTTTATATGACTTGAGTATACTTTTGGGTTCCCCTGTCGTTCGAAATAACGATCGATGCTCTAACCGTGTTCGTTTACGGTATTTCGTGCTATCTCGTCGCTAATCATTTCATGAGTACCTATGCTGATATGTGTGATATGCCACACGCTATGGACGGAAGACAATGCTCTGTATTTGGTGGGATCAGAAGAGTGTGATCTATTATGAGCTGCTAAAACCCGGCAAAACCGTTAATACTAAACGCTACCGATAACAAATGATCGATTTAAATCAAGCTTTGCGTGAAAAACGACCAGAATATCAAAAAAGGCAACACAAAGTGATTCTGCTTCATGATAATGCACCATCATACAGAGCAAAACTGGTCCAGGAAACGACTGAGGCATGTAGTTGGGAAATACTTTCGCATGCGGCTTACTCACCAGACTTGGCTCCGTCCGATTACTACTTATTTGCATCGATGAAACACGCACTTGCTGAGCAGCGCTTTACTTCTTACGAAAATGTACGAAAATGGCTCGATGACTGGTTTGCCTCAAAAGAGCAACAGTTTTTTTGGCGTGGCATCCACAAATTGTCAGACAGGTGGCAAAAATGTATAGCTAGCGATGGGCAATACTTCGAATAAAATATTTTTATCATTTTCATACAATAAACGTGTATTTTCTATACAAAAATTCTGGTTTCATATTTACAGACCTGGTATATAAATGATATATGTTAGTTAATTTGTGTTCAGAGGAATGTGCAATAAAAATGTTTGCTGATGACACAGTGATATATGTACCTGGAAAAAGCAGCGCGGAAGTGGAGAGAAAGATGAATATGTTATTAAGTATAGTAGAATAGTCGATGGAAAGATATAAATAAAAAATGAATACAGAGAAAACAAAATATTTGATTGTCAGCAGTGTAAGGAAAGTCGTGAGTGGGAATATTGTACTGAAGTGTTTGGATGGAACAAAACTTGAGAGAGTAGAGTCAATAAAATACTTGGGTATCATTATTGATGACAAGCTACGATTCAAAGACCACTGCGAGTATATGTTTAAAAAAATAGGGGAAAAAACGATCTTTCTAAACAGAATGGGGAATTATGTATCCGCGTATACGCGATGTGTGGTACCTATCATATATAATGCAATCATAACACCTCACTTTGAGTGTTGTGCAACACTGTTAGTAGCTATGGGCGAAGCAGAGTTGAAGAAACTGCAGATCGCGCAGAACAGAGCAATGAGGGTTATATTACAATGCAACCGCTATACGAAGGTAGAAGATATGCTGAGCGCGG
>OZ012707.1:17915400-17947008 GCA_963942595.1 Cylloceria caligata | reverse complement strand
GTTGCATACGTCAAAGTTAACTACAGAATCTGTAACAAAATTATTATTAGTGGTTTCATGTGAAGGATTTAATTAAGTTCCGTACAAACGCTGAAAAACTAAGCCATTACCATAGACACATCTACATAGAAGCGAGCATAAGGATATTACCCAGACTAGGAAACTCTATCGAAAGTAGGCCAAGAAGCGGGGTGGTAAAAATCGCCTCATTTTTAGGGGAAAAACGCCTCGAACGCGTTCCCTCACCTAATCGCGTGGTCCTCTGTGTAGCACATCACGCGGACAAATCAGAGCGCGCCATACCGATGCACTTGCATAGATCTATGGCTCTGCATGTCGAGAAGCTACTCTGCGAAGTAAGGGGAATGAATACGTGTATGGTCGAGATAGACCACGGGGAAATTCTTATAATTAGGATAGGGTTTTATCCCTTCACTTCTTTTATGCGCTTGACGACAAGAATTTTCGACGCTCAGGAGCCCTATAAAAGGCCGCGAAAATCGGCCGGCGACACTTTTTCATGGGGAGTCAAGTAAGACAGTTTCACGGGGAGTCAAGTAAGACTTTTTCACGGGGAGTCAAGTAACACAGTTTCACGGGGGGTTAAGTAGAGGACTAATCACTAGCCTGGTAGTCAACAAGTCGCCGGCAGTGAATTAGACTTTTTCCAAGGCAACAAGTAGTACTGTTTGCCGGGAAATAAAGTAGTACAGAACGATAATTTTTCACCACGGCTTAATTTTCACAAAGTATAGTTTCAAGTAGTACAGAGTAAGAGTACAGGACTTATAATTATTAACGCTTGTAAAATCGGGAATATTGAACGTGCAACATTCAACTACTCATGTAGTTTTATTTCAATAAATAATTATTAATACGCACCAACGCCTACGTTTGATTTTGAGTCTGTCTGACTACACTAATCTACGTCCAACCAACGTTCAACCGCAAGAACCACAGCAACAAACAACCGTAGGTATAATTTTCAATTACCAAATAAAGTGAAATCTTGCTCCGCGTGAAATTGTCATTCAAGTCCCTCCCCATTATTCGTGAAGTGATTATCCCCAACCAAGAACAAAACGCACTCCAGCCCTATCCCGAGTAGTTTTCCGCGAGATTAGACTCAAAAACGGGCTTGCGTCTTCGGTATTTTCTCGTCGGGTGTGGTAAAGGGAGAATTTATTCTCCTTGACCAGAGCACGGAAAAGATACACCGAAACGTGAAATCTATGTTAAATTCGTGGGTTCTTAAGATAGGCCGCGATTTTGACGTAACAGTCTCACAACGATGCGTTTATACTGCTCAGCCATCTTGAAAATTTTGACACTTCTCGTGAAAACCGCTTGGACAGCTCCAACACACTACTCTCACCTCGGACAATTGTCACCGATTCCTAAGGGTCTACTCAACTCAGAAGTGCTCAACACTACTCAAAATACACGGTAAGAGTGCACCGTCATAATTTACATTAATTCGATGACGGTGAGGTGGAGAAATCTCAATTGTGCATCCTCATAAGTCTCATCTCATGGCGTGCTCTGCAGCGCGGGCCGCACCACGTTTCACCTCACAAATTTTTACACACAATTAATTTAAATGTGAGTGCATCTCATAAAATTCACTCTAAATTCACTTGTGCAATTTTTTACATATTTGTTTTTGTAGTTCAGCGAGTCGATGGTAGAATAAAAACCACTTTCTCTACCGACATCTTTGGTCTGCTTAGTTCACACCTGTCGTGAGTTAAAACTCATTCCTTTTCAATATCTTGCAGATTCGACAACACGTCGAATTCTCAACCGTAGTTAATAACTACTTCACGAAAATCAGTGTAAAGTTTAACATCAACCTGAACGGTTATCGCGGGTTGGACTCGCCCGGAATATTAAGGTTTCAATAATATTGAGTCTGGGAAAAAAGTTCGTGGCGTTTAGTAAAATTCAACCGGTTTTCTTATAGTGTGAAAATGAATTTATTTCAATCAAATATGCTTCATTATTATCGACAATGTTTTGCCATTTTTCGGGTAGAGCCATCGGTGAAGAACTTCTGTGGATTCTGGTTGAAACACTGAATAAAGTGGTTTTCACAGGCTTCTTTTGAAAGCAGCTTAATTCCATTGAAAGAGTTCTGCAGAGATCGGAATAAGTGATAGTCAGAGGGTGCTGGGCTATACGGTGGATGCATCAAAATTTCCCAACCAAGCTCTCGTAATTTTTGACGGGTCATCAAAGAAGTGTGTGGTCGGGCGTTGTCATGATGGAAGACAACACATTTCCCATTAATCAATTCGGGCCGTTTTCTTCCAATTGCTTGGCATAATCTTTCTAGTTGTCCACAGTAGAGTTGAGAGTCAATCGTCTGACCAAGTTGGAAGTAGCTCATGGTGGACGATTCCCTTCCAGTCCCACCGCACACACAGCATCACCTTTTTCGCCGTCAATCCTGGCTTCGTGAACGTTTGTGACTGCTCACCATCCCTTGTCCACGATATTTAACGCTTCCGATTGTCACAGATGTTAATGCAGTCTATTATGTATTTCACGCTCAACTCATGAGGAACTCATACATCGAGCTTTTTTTGTAGCCAGCTTTGTGTAAATGGTTTAAAACAGTGTTGTGGTCAATGCTTAGCTCCATACCAATATTGACACTGCTGATATGCTTATTTCGCTGGACTTTTTCAAGAATTTCATCATCTTTTTCAGTGATTGGACGACCAGAGCGTGACTCATCTTTCACATCGAAATTATCAGAACGAAAGCGAGCGAACCATTACCGCGCAGCAGATTTTGATAATGTATCTTCACCGTAAACAGCACAAATTTTTTCACAAGCCTGCGCAGCATTCCTTTGTCGTAATAATATTGCAAAATATAGCGCAATTTTTCATTACTTTTTTCCATTTTCAAACGCAAACAACTTTCCAACCATTACACCAATTTCGATGTTTATACACTCAAAAAACTTTCGAAGTTTCACCTTCCCAACGAGCATTTAGTGGTGTCGCTGCGATCTGTTTTTCCTGACTTATTTGCAATTGATGCCATCTATCGGGAAAAACGCCATGAACTTTTTCCCAGATCCAATAGATCATATCGAACGGTTGGTTCCTCATCGACAACTCGAGAACAACGAAACTCAGTATAATTATTTTTTTACCATAGAATAGTTAGCGGAAGTAACCATTAACTATAATAATCGACCAACTATTACTTTACTGTAAATTCACGTGTTCGTTATTTACGCGAGATCTATTTCCTTATCGGCAAACGATCCCAAAAAATAATAACTTTCAATGTAATCGCGATTACCGTAATAATCTAATTACACAATACCGTCATAACAATAAGCTAGGTCAATGTTCGACCTGATTAACCACGACGACAGGTGTTCTTCAAGGTTTTGTCTTTGGTCCATTACTGTTCTCTCTTTTTATTAACGATAAAAGATTAACACTACGACACTCTCAATACATGGTATTTGCAGACAACACTCAAATTTATCTAAGTTGTTTGCTATCTCAACTGAATGAGGGTTTACGACTAATAACTTAAAACGCACATGGCATTGTTAATTTTGCCGTCACTAATGGCCTGAAACTGAACCTAGCGAAATCTAAAGTGCTTCTGCTAGGCAGTAACTACATACGAGAAGTTGACTCTACTTTTTTAACACCTCTCTCGCATGGCGTAGTTATGCCTTTTATCAGTGAAGTAAGAAATTTGAGTGTAATCATGCATTCGAATCTATCCTGGAAATCTCAGGTTCGGCATATCTCACAGAGTGTCCACTTCACGTTATATAAGGTAAAAATCATCGGAATGCACCTTCGCAGAAACTGAGAACCTCACTAATTACTTTGCTCGTTTTGCTTCTCTTAGATTATTGGTGCCTGGTCTACCATACTCTAACCGAGGAACTAAATACAAAACTTGAACGACTCATCAACAGTTGTATACGTTTCATTTTCAATCTTCAGCTAGACTCACATATGACACCATACAGACGTCAGCTTGACTAGCTCGCAGTCAAATCGAGTCGGCTCTATTTACTTGGTATTTCGACATATAAAGTCATCAAGAAAGAAAAACCGTTATACATCCTTGAGTTATTCAAGTATGAATCCAAAGCTTCACATCGTCCCTTGAGGGCACCGCGTTCTGCTTGTAGAATTATGTCGCACTATTACGCATAAAGAGTCGTATTCCCTCTCTGGCATTTATCTATGAAAGTCTCTACCTAGTCTCAGAACATCTGCACCAAGCCTACATGTTATGAACCGCCCAATCGCGCACTTGTTCGACCATGTTGACCAGGTTAGAATCATATTATTATTCTTATTGTTGTTGTTGATGTTACTATTTTTAATTAAAAAAAAAAAATTTTCTTATATTTACAAGGAGTTGCGGAATCCTTTTTATGGATATCCCCCAGCTTTCTGAACTGGGGGGATATGTGGGACTCCCAAAAAAGTAGGATTACCCACTAAACCGCCCTCTCCTTGTTGCCCTCCCCCAGACCAGGAACTATTTTGATATTACTTCTGGCTGGGGGTTAAGGCCGTGTTTGTCCGTTCGTCTTGCTGTATGTAACCCGTCGCGTCACGTCAGTTCGTCTGCTCGGTTAGGCGAGGCATCCATCTACGTTTTTCTGTCGCAGTATCGTCTCTGTATAGGTGGAAACTAGTTGCCACCATTCTGTTGAGTGGAGCATCACCTGGGCAATGTTGTCCGGGGTGATGCTACCAACAATCGTCTCGAGTACGAGTCGGGGTTCTGTCCAGCGGTCACACACAAAAAATGTGTGTTCCGCGTCGTCTCGTTCGTGTCCGCAGTACTTACAATATGGCGTCCGTACTCTGTTCAAGTTATAAAGGTACCTTCGGAAGTAGCCGTGTCTGGTCAGTAGCTGGGTAACGTAAAAATTTACGTCCCCAAACTTCCTTTCGATCCACGGCCTCAGGTCCTTTACAAGTCGTCTCGTCCAGTTGCCTGTTGTTCCTTCTGTCCGGCGTTGTTGCCATGCCTGGATCGCTCTGTCTCTTTCTGTTGTTGCCACGTCCTGTCGCCTCGTATTTGCACTTTTCTCGTAGATCCTCTTTCGTTCGAAAGCTAGGAGGTCCACGGGCATTACGCCGGCCACCACCGAGACTGCTTGTGCAGAGACAGTCCGATAGGAGCAGGTGATCCTCAGCGCACCTTGTCTTTGTACCGTCGTCATCGCGTGGCAGTACTTCTTTGTGTTCTGGACATCTGCCCAAATTTCCGCGCCATGAGGAGCACCGAGTGGGTTGTCAACATTAAAATCTCCGTTTCCCCGGTCTCGGTCCATTCGTGTTTGCCATCAGGCGGATTAAGGATGCCACCCTTTCGGCCGCCTTCCGAGCTGTCCGCTGTACGTGAAACCAGAAGGTCATCCTCGTATCTAGGGTCACCCCCAGTTACTTGATTTCCCCTCCAGCCACTATCTCGTCTGTCCCGACCTTCATAGGTAGACTCATCAGTATACGTTTCCGTGTGAGAAACACCATTTCCGTCTTTTCCGTTGCGAGTTGCAGTCCGTGGTCAGTCATCCATCGTCCGACACGTCTCATCGTCTGGTTCAGTTTGTACTATGCTAATTCTGGAGACCGCTCCACGATCACCGCCGCGACATCATCGGCGTATGCGACGAGTTGAACATTTCGCGGGGGTTCCAGTCTCAGCAGGCTGTCGTAAATCCCGTTCCAGAAGTCTGGTCCCAGTATGGATCTCTGGGCGACCCTCACGGTGATCTGTCTTGTCGCCTGTCCTTCGATTGTCTTGTAGGTAATCCGTCTGTTTCGTAAGTAATCTTCCACTACGCGGGTCAGGTATGGTGGAGCCCAGAAGCCGTTTCTAAGCGTCTCCAGTATGTCCGCCCACCGGGCCGAGTTGGAAGCGTTCCTTACGTCGAGTGTCGCCAGCAGCACGATTGGTCGCGCTGCGTGGCAATGTCTGTCTGTGTTTCGGAAGAAGTCTACCACCTTCTGGATGGCTCCAATCGTGGACCGGCCCTTCCTGAAGTCAAACTGTTGGTCGGATAGGCCTCCCCTGGTCAGTATCGCGTCCGTTAGTCTTGGTCTAAGTAGCTGTTCGTAAAGTTTTCTTGTCGTGTCCAGTAGGCTCAGCGGATGATAAGCCGACGGCGTATTGGGGTCGCCCTTACCCTTGGAGACAAGGACTAGCCTCGCCGGTTTCTATCGGTCACTGAAGGTCCCCGTCGTCAAGCAGGTGTTGTATAGGTCGAGAAATATATCCGGCCTCAGGTTGACCATCAGCCGGACAATCTCCGCTGGTACTCCGTCAGGTCCTGGCGTCTTACCCGTCTTCATCGCATTGGATGCTTTGGTGAGCTCCTTCGCAGTGAATTTGGGAAGTTTCGATGTCCCGTTGTCGTCCGTTGCGTCCGTCCATATGGGGTGTGTCGGAAAAAGTCCGTCCACAATTCGCGTAGTGGTTTCAGCATCTTCGAGTTCTGGTCAGACACGGGCCCGTAGTTTACCGATCACGTACTTGTAACCAGTGCCACACGGGTCCCGATCCACCTCCTCGCAGAGCTTCCTCCAGCACTGCGTCTTGCTGTCTCTGATAGCGTTCATCAGTCGTTTCCGTGCTGTCTTGTATTCGGCCTGGAGGGTTTCCCTTTCAAGTCTCCCACCAGCCCTAATGGCCCGTCTTCGGTTTGCCAGACAGATCTTCCGGATCGGCGATCTCGTCCGTCCACAAGTATTGTGGTTGTCTGCGGTGTCCGTAATGTCGTTTTGGCATTGTGCTATTGCACAGCCGTTCCGTCAGTTCGGCCGTCTCGTCTGCCAGTCTTTCCGTCCGTAGCCGGCCTATCAGCTCTCGGGGGACGTTTGTAATCGGCGCCGGCGCTGCTGCCAGCTCTTCCAAAAACTTCTGTACGTCAAGTTTGTTCGTATTCCACCGTGAGGGGCGTTGAATCCTCCTCCGTGTCGTCATTGTCCGATCTCTCACTTCGAAGACAATGTACTGGTGGTCACTGGCCGTGTAGTCCTCGACCACCCACCATCGCCCTACCAGTGGCAGTATACTGTCTGACGTCATCGATACATCTGGTATGGAGTCTCCAAATCCTGGTCGTCTGTATGTCGGTGTGTTCCCCGTATTTGCTACCACTAGGTCTAGTCTTGCGGCCATCTCCAGTAATAGTCGTCGCCGTCTGTTCGTTACAGTCATGCCCCACTCGACCGCCCTCGCTTTGAGGTCCCCCGCGACCACGATGTCACGAGGCAAATCTCTAATTCCATCTTCGAGGAGCGCCACCTTTCTCTCAAAGTCCGCCGCGACGCAGTTCGGGGTCAGGTAGACGCTGACGTAGATGACAGCGCCGACCTTAGTCCATGCGAAGTCTTCGCCTGCGTCACGGTCAGTCATCCGGGATCGGGCGGCACCCCTCACCCAGATAGCAGCTGTCTCGTTTTTGTTTGTGATGAACGTCTGTGTCGACCGTTTCCTGTACGGTTCGCACAGTATCAGTATGTCGGCGTCGTGTTCGTGGGCTATCTGAGGTAGAAACATGTCCGCTGTCCTGCTCCAGTTCAGGTTTCCTTGAATTACGGTGTCCATCTTCCGGCCCTCTTTTTGCGCTCCTCCAGCGCAGCCCGGAACACCGCACACCTCCCGGTTCCCGCGAGGTGCGCCATGTCCCCGTGCCCCGCCTCAGAGCACAGAGGGCAAGCCGGTCTGTTTTTACAGTCCGTTGCATAATGTCCCGTCTCGCCGCATTTCCTGCAGCTTTTTGTCTGATCCGTGTTCGTGCAGTTCGTCTTCGTGTGTCCGTATCCCCGCACTTGTGGCATTTGGTCACCGTCAGTCGCTGTCGTAGTCGGCATCGCATCCATCCTATCTCGATCCAGCTCCGGCCTAACAGCACCTCGGCTTCCCGCGACTCGAGTTCGCAGACCGCCATGTACTGCTAAACCCGGTTCGGGCCAAAGATGTGGACACCAAAGTCGCCGTCTCGTCCCGTTTCTCATCTCAGCGCCCGTATTACGTCATCCGCGGTGGTAATGCAGTCCAGGTCCATGATCTCCAGTTGCGTTTTGGAGGTCATAGTCCTGCCGATGCCTATGTCCTTGACCGCGTCCTGAAGTTCGCGCTGAAACTGTTCTCGTCCGTCCGTGTCTGTCTGTATCTTGATGAGACACCGTCCGTCCTTAGTCTTCCTTAGAGTCATCACTTGCACGTGACTCTTCGTCGGGTCGACTGTCCTCCTTATCTTCCGTACCATGTCCGAGTACATGTTGTCTTTCCCAGGCTTGACCAGCACAGCCTTTCCCCTATGTTTGGGGGCCGGTCTGCGCTTTTCAGCCTGGGTCGGTACGTTCGTCTCGTCCGTCCTGTTTTTCGGTTCTGTCGTTTTTTTTTTCTTTTCTTTCGTTTTGTCACGGTTCTCATAATTCTCAGGCTGCGGGGCCTCCGGAGGGGTCCTTGTCGCCTCCCGTTTCCGCTTCGTCGGTCGCGTTGCCAGTTCGTTTGTCTGCATTTCTGTCTCTGTCAGGTCGTATGCCATCATTCGTCCCTTCGAGTCTGTCCTGTTTCGTATGCTTATTGCAACGTCGGCGGCATGGAGAACCGTCTTTATGCCGGTTTTTACCGCCATATTCATGTTTTTTTGTATTGCCGCTGCCTCGACCATTTTCGTCGCTGTCCTCTGTATGAGCATTAGTAGCTCCGTCACGTCAGGTTCGTTCTGTCGTAGTGTTATAGCGTCCGTTGTTGTGTCTTTCGTCTGTCCCGTCTGTGTGCGTGTACGTCTATTGTCACTGTCGTGAGTAGCGGCCGCAAAGGTATAGCCTACCCCGCTCCCTGCGCTCGACACGCTGTCCGTCCTGTCCTGTCTTGGAAGGTGCAGTGTTGCCCTGTCTGTATCTTTTGACAGTCGTACCCTTGACGGAGTACGACTATCAGTGTTTGTTTTTATTTGTTGTGTTTTGTCCATGTTGTTTCCACGAGTAGTCAGAAATGGGCGTCCGCCCCACAGAGCCTGATGGTAGGGATAAGGCTTCATACCATGAGGTTTCGTCCGGTTCCCCATAGGCATCGTGCGCGACACTGTACCCCAGTGCCATCCAGCCCTTGGCACGCTGGCTCCCACTTTGGCTTGGGCAGAGCAGGTCCCCAACGGGGTTTTTGTCCACCTGAGCCGGTTTTTACGCCAGCCTATTTTCCTTACGGCGCCCGTTAACCGTGTCCGTTCCTGGCGGGGTTAGAGTCGTCATTAGACGATCCCCTTCCCCGATACGGTCGGGCCACTTTGTGCCCCGGCCCTAACACGGGCAGCTCCTAGATTTAGGTCGCCTTCTACGACGGTCATACCTTACCGCTGGAAGATTCTAACCCCTCCTCCGCAAGGGGTTGCTTGATTTTCGTCCACCCCGAGGATTCTCGGTACCTTCCATATCTGGAAGACGTCCCCCTATCCGCGACCTGGGGAGGCGCACGATGCGGGATCAGCAACCCGACACCCGATTATATTATTATTATTATTATTATTATTATTATTATTATTATTATTATTATTATTATTATTATTATTATTATTATTATTATTATTATTATTATTATTATTATTATTATTATTATTATTATTATTATTATTATTATTATTATTATTATTATTATTATTATTATTATTATTATTATTATTATTATTATTATTATTATTATTATTATTAATGACAGAGGAGGAAAATGCGTTAAGCACCGTAGGAGAGTCACACGGACTCCCCCGTGTGTCGGACTCTCCTTGGTTGGCCTACCGACTAAAAACCTCCTCTGTCCCGTCTCCGCGGGGTGGAAACACGTCAGTATAACTTCACCTCCGCGGCACCTGTCCATCGTCTCGTTCGTTTCAGGTCTCAGTCTAAGTTCTCTGTCTATACCCGTCTGTCGTTCAGTCCATGCTCATTCATACTCCAAACATCCATCCTCTTTCTTACCTCTCAGAACGGCCTCGACGAATACTGCGAAACGCGTCCACTGTTCCTCGTTCCGTAACATCAGTCCGATAATGTTGTCCGGTGTAATGTCCCCGTTCGTTCGTTCTAAGTCTCGTCTCTGTATCGTCCATCTGTCACACATGAAAAACGTGTGTTCAGCGTCGTCTTGTGCATGTCCGCAGTATTTGCAGTCCGCTGTCCGTACTTTTCCCATGTCACGTAGATATTGCCGGAAATACCCATGGCCTGTGAGGAATTGTGTGAGGAAGAAATTTACCTCCCCAAACTCTCGTTCAGTCCACAGTTTCAGGTCAAGTATCAGGCGTCTTGTCCAGCGTCCGGTTGTCTCCGTCGTCCATCGTGCGTGCCAGTCCGTCAAAGTCTTTTCCCTCTCCCGTCTTGCCGCGCCATCCCTCTCGGTCCCTTCGTCGCGTTCGTAAATCCGTTTCCGTTCAGTCGCCAGTAAGTCGATGGGAATCACGCCCGCCACCACGAGTACCGCCTCCGCTGAGACGGTTCTGTAGGCGCACGCTATCCTCAGTGCTCCTCGTCTTTGTACGTCCGTCATCGCCTTCCGGTATTTTTTGACTGCGAGCGCATCAGCCCATATCTCCGCCCCGTACAGGAGGATGGAGTGGGTTGTCGTCATGAGCAGTCTGCGTGTTGACGGTCTTGGTCCGTGCGTATTTGCCATCAGGCGGCTGAGCAAAGCTACCTTCGCCGCCGCCTTCTCGGCCGTCCCTTTGATATGAGCCCAGAAGGTCAGCTTCGTATCGAGGGTCACCCCTAGGTACTTCACCTCCCCTCTGGTCTCAATCTGTTCCGTTCCGACTGTCATCGGTATGATCGTCGGGGTCCGTCGTCTAGTCAGCATGACAATTTCCGTCTTGTGCAGTGCTAGGCTCAGTCCGTGTTTCGTCATCCATCTGTCCACCCGTCTCATCACCTGATTCAGCGTGAGCTGGGCCAGGTCTGCAGTGCGTTCCACGATCACTACCGCCACGTCATCGGCGTAGGCAACCAGTGATGCGTTACGCGGCATCTCCAGCCTCAGCAGGCTGTCGTACGTCACGTTCCATAGGTCAGGTCCCAGTATAGAACCCTGAGCGACCCCCGCAGTGATCCTTCTTGTTCTCTGTCCTTCCTGCGTCTCGTACGTTATGTATCTGTCGCTGAGGTAGTCCTCCATTACCCGGAAAAGGTAGTAAGGGATCCGGAGATCGTCCTGCAACGCTCCCAGGATGTCCCCCCACCTCGCCGAGCTAAAGGCGTTCCTCACGTCCAAAGTCACCAGTACCGTGATGGGTCTTGCTGCGTGGCAAGCCTCGTCCGTCTTCCGAAAGGTCTCAAGGACCTCTCGGATTGCCCCTATGGTCGATCGCCCTTTGCGGAAACCGTGCTGCTTATCAGACAGACCTCCGGCCGCCTCTATTGCGTACGTTAGTCGTGGTCGCAGTAACAGTTCGTACAGTTTTCCCGTCGTGTCCAACAGACTCAGTGGTCTGTAGGAAGACGGCGCGTCAGGATCTCCCTTGCCTTTGCTCAGAAGAACCAATCTCGCCGTCTTCCAGCGCATGCTGAATGTCCCAGTCTTAAGGCATTGATTGTACATCTCGAGGAGTATGCCTGGCCTGGAGCAAGCTATCAGTCGCAGGACCTCCCCAGGTATGCCGTCTGGTCCCGGTGCTTTTCCCATCTTCATAGAGGACGTAGCTTTAATAAGCTCCTCCTCAGTGAAGACAGGAACGTCGAGTCCCTCGTCTGCGTCCGTCACTTCTTCCCTCCTCGGATGAGTCGGGAAGAGTTCGTCAACAATTTGTCCCATTGTCGTCGCGTCCTTGAGTTCGGGTGGACCGTGGGCCCCGAGCCTTTGGGTCACAATCCTGTAACCCAAGCCCCAAGGGTCCCGGTCCACTTCCTCGCATAACTGTCTCCAGCAGCGCTTCTTACTGTCCTTAATAGCGTAAGTCAACGTCTTCCGTGCCGTTTTGTACTGTACAGTAAGAGCGGCCGTGGACGGTTGGTGTTTTTCCCGTGCTCGATACATTCTTCTCTTTGCCGCAATGCACAGTCGCCGCAGTTGGGCGATCTCGTCCGTCCACCAGTACGTCGTTCGTCTGGGGTGTCGGGGGGTCTTGCGCGGCATTGAGGCCTTACATAGACGTCCCATCAGTCCCATCGTCTCGTCAACGAGTCGTTCGGTTCGTCTCTGTCCCGTCAGTTCGTCAGGTATAGCCTCTGTAGGGTCTGCTGCTCCCAGCAGTTCCCGCGAGAACCTGTCTCTGTCCAGTTTACGTACGTTCCACCGCGGTGCCCGCTCAGGTCCGTCGCGTCGCGTCTGTGTAAGTCTCGCCACTTAAAAGACGATGTATTGGTGATCGCTGGCCGTGTAATCATCGGTCACCCGCCATCGCCTCATCCGCGACAAGATGCTGTCCGAGATCATAGTCACGTCCGGTATCGAGGAGCCTACCCCCGGTCGGATGTACGTTGGTTTCCGTCCCGTGTTTGCAACCGTCAGACCTGTTCGAGCTGCCATCTCCAATAGCAGCCGTCCGCGTTTGTCAGTCCGTGTCATGCCCCACTCCACCGCCCTAGAGTTGAGGTCGCCCGCGACCACCAGATCTCCTGGTAGCTCCCGCAGGGCGTCCTCGAGTCTATTTACCCGGTCCTCGAACGCTCCAGCGGAGCAGTTCGGGGTCAGGTAAACGCTGACGTAGGTCAGATCGTTCACCCTCACCCAGACGTAATCGTCCCCCGCTCCACTGTCGAGAACGCGAACATCGGTGTTTTTGACCCAAATGGCTGACGTGCCCGCGTCATTCGCGAACCACGTCGGGGTCGTCGTGTTCTTGTACTGTTCGCTCAGTATTAGTATGTCGACGTCGTGTTCAGTCGCGATTTGAGGAAGCAGGAGGTGTGCTTCCTCGCATCTGTGCATGTTGCCTTGTAAGACAATCATGCCCTCGTCTCAGTCTTGGTTTTGCACTCCTCCAGTGCGGCCCTGAAAACCGCGCACGACCCGGTGCCCGGTATGTGCGCGGTGTTTTTGTGCCCCGCCTCGGTGCACAGGTAACACGTCGGGTCCTGTTGGCAGTCCTTACCGACGTGGTTCGTCTTGCCGCATTTCCAGCAGCATAGTCGTCTGTCCGGTCCTTTGCAGTCTGTCCTTGTATGACCGTATCCAAGGCACTTGTAGCACCTGGTCACGGTTGTCCTCGGTCTGACGCGGCAGTTTACCCACCCTATCCTGATCCGTCCTTTCTTGAGCAAGGCGTTTGCGGCGCCTTCCTCAAGTATTATTATTATCATTATTATTATTATTATTATTATTATTATTATTATTATTATTATTATTATTATTATTATTATTATTATTATTATTATTATTATTATTATTATTATTATTATTATTATTATTATTATTATTATTATTATTATTATTATTATTATTATTATTATTATTATTATTATTATTATTATTATTATTATTATTATTATTATTATTATTATTATTATTATTATTATTATTATTATTATTATTATTATTATTATTATTATTATTATTATTATTATTATTATTATTATTGTTATTATTATTATTATTATTATTATTATTATTATTATTATTATTATTATTATTATTATTATTATTATTATTATTATTATTATTATTATTATTATTATTATTATTATTATTATTACAAGGAGTTGCGGAATCCTTTTTACGGATATCCCCCAGCTTTTTGAACTGGGGGGGTATGTGGGACTCCCAAAAAAGTAGGCCTACCCACTAAACCGCCCTCTCCTTGTTGCCCTCCCCCAGACCAGGAACTATTGTCATATTACTTCTGACTGGGGGTTCTGTCTGTTTTCGTCCGTTCGTCTTGCTGTCTGTAACTTGTAACGTCACGTCAGTCTGTCTGCTCGGTTAGGCGAGGCAGCCGTCTACGTTTTTTCGTCGTAGTATTGTCTCTGTATAGGTGGCAACTAGTTGCCACCATTCTGTTAAGTGGAGCATCACCTGGACAATGTTGTCCGGAGTGATGCTACCTACAATCGTCTCGAGTTCCAGTCGGGGTCCTGTCCAGCGGTCACACACAAAAAAGCTCTATCCTCGAGAGCTATGCGTTTCCTAGTCGTTGCGGCGTAGGTGACCTTCTCGCTGCGGGGTGGCAGAGATAACCTCGTTGAGCCATCCGGTAGCGGGATACAGTGCCCATACAATTTGAGAAATTCTTCGTGCAGAATATCTGCCTTGTGATGCTTTATAAATACCATGCCGAGCAGTCCGCTGACCTCCAGCGGTACGCTGTTTGGAACTATGTAAAACCAATGTTCAACATTCAAAGCTGGCATCTCGAGCATGATTTTTGCTATCCCGAGGGGGGTGAATTTCTCCCCCGCTGTCCTTGCAGTTCCACACTGCGTCCCGACACCTTAGTCTCGGGCTTCAGACAGCCTTCCTTGATGATGCCGCACTGTGCTCCTGTATCTGCCTTAAGGATGAGTATCCCGGTCCTACTCTGCGATAACCTCTTCCGGCAGTCCTTCCATACGTGGCCTTTCTTTTCGCAGTAATTGCAGATTATTTTCACATTGTGGATCGACTTATTTTCGCTGGACATCGGTAGGCTCACTCGTCCCGACCTCCGGGTATAGTCTTGTGCCACGTAGCCAGGTCTTCCGCAGGTGAAGCAATTTTCTATCTGCCGCGGTGGCGCGTCTTGGGACTTTCTGGGGTGGCTTGGTACTCTACCTACCCCTCCCTTCGGCTGCACCATGTTGGTGATTTCAATTGCCCCCGCCGCCGAGTCGTGCAGTGTTTGACAATTACTTGCACGTACCATCACCTGTACCTGGCCGTACAGCCCATTTTCGGAGTTCGCATGCGTGCTGCGACGGGTGACGCTCTCGACGGTGTTGCAGCGATTTGCTCTCGCAGGGAATGGATGAGCTCGTACTCATCTGCACCTACATCATTTATCGTGCCGGCCAAGTTCCTTCTTGCCGACGGTGTATCCGCCTCCTGGAGCCTATTTTCACGGTCGAACTCGTGCTGGCCCCGCTCGTGTTAGCGTTGCCGCCTTTCCTACTCATCTCGAGCTCTTTCTACACTACACTGACTCTGGTCTACCGCTTCTAACCGCTCTCGCACGTGTTCGGGTACCGGCCGCGCTTAAGGAAACACATTTTCTACGGTGCAAATTTTGTAACGCTGCTCCGCGCTGCTCTGCGTGTCGCGGTGCTCCGGTGTGCATTAGCCCATTTGAATATACGGGTTTGATTCTGGTCGCGGCTCTGCGCTGCTCTGCGCGTCGCAGCGCTCCGCTTTGGTGTGCATCGGGCTTTATACTTCAATGGGGAAAAATTGTAACCTCAAACACTTATAAAAATAATGGAGTAAAGAAAAATAAACGAAAAAGATAATAGCAAACAATTGTTCGACCACACAACGATTCTTTATGCACATTTTCCAGCATTATTTGGTTGCTCAACTTTATAACGTTAAACAACTCAAATTTTATTCTATAGAGATGTCACGTTTACACTATACAGATATTTAAAGTTTGTTATTAGTTCGATTTATTCAGAACATGGTTACAAGTTTCTCTAACAACTAATTGAGATGCTGAATTTTTGTGATACTTTCAGAAAGAAGTGAAATCTTCAAAAAAATATTTTTTAAGTTAAGATAGTATTATACAATGTACCTACGGTAAAAGTGCTTTACGGTAGTGCTTTACCAAAACTTAGCGTACATGGTTAAAAGAAATAAACTGGGCGAAGCACCCCACCGTCGCTCTACTGCGCCTTCACTGGAAGCCCTCAGCGCTCACACTTCCCGTCCTATATTTTATAAATATCGTAGGGGTTATTAGCGAAAATCTCTTGTGGAATGTTTTGGAGGCAATACGAGATCTATTGAAACAGCGCAGTTTGGTAATAAAAAGTATTTGATTATTTTTAAAATAATAATTATTTTATTAAGCGATGCAACAGCATCCTGACGTCAAATTATAAAAATAAAAAATGTTCGGAATTTCTACTTTTTACAACTACTACATCGGTTTATTGGAAGTATAGCTGTAATTAATACTGATAATATCAGGACGCAGCGAAACCAGCCGAAGTGGATGCGCGGTTGGTGTGCGGCTTTGGGGGTCATTCGGTTTAAATTTCTGAGCGGGAGGTAGTTTTTCTGAGTTTCTGGTAGGTGTAACATACCTGAAACTCAGCAAAAATATTGCCAAGAGTAGATGCGGATAACATTCCAATTGGGGCGCTCGAGGCAATGGAATAGTGAAAAATAGAAGGAAGGAATTAGGGAATGAAGGGAGAGGACTGTAAAAGGGGAAAGACCCCGTACCCTGGAATACATTTTTTTTTAATAAACAATATATTAGGACGCACCGTTGCAGCGCCAAATTATAAAAATTTATACATTTAAAAAAAAATTATTTATTTAAAAAAAAAATTATTTATTATTTTTTTAAATTAATTTCTGTATACATACTTTACACCGATTTAGTATGCTGTAGTTCAATCGAAGAGGTAATTAATAAAGAAGTTCATGTTATTCGTCCGAAAAGTGTTTGGTACAATCCGTATCTTCCCGGGCTTATTTTCTTATCCATGCATGCTATGTTTTTGTAAAGCATTTCCGGTAAAGGACTTTTGACGTGCGTATATTGTACTTGGCAAATATTTAATATTACGATTTGTCCTTTTTGCAGCATACTCTCAATATATTATACTTTCAAAATATGTGAAAAAAAAATCGATTTTTTGAAGATTGTAAAGGGTTTTTTCCCTTTAATATATCACACGAATCCTTTTTCTTATGATAGGATACTTTTTTAATAACTTGGCGTACATTTTTTACTTTTTCAAAGGAATTTTTACGGAGGTAATCTATACTGCTTGAATGGAAATTGAAAACGTAGCTATTTTTATTTAAATTGATATAGTAAACATTGAATTCGCTTCATAACGTATGAATAACTAACTAAGCCAACACACAAACTTGTAAATATTCCGACCGCCAAAATTATAATAAAATTAGTGATTTTAAATAGAATTCAGTTATAAATGTATATCTGAAAAAGATAAAATGGTTTCCGATGTCGATTTAGATTAGTAATTACTTGAAATATAATCGTTTATTTACTGACCTCGTTACTGTCGGGAGACGTCTTCTTTTGCGTTAGCAAGTGTCCATATCGCACATATGAAATCAGCTCGTAATTCGTATTTTCTATTAATGTTCCGACGACAGCGCGTCTCTTAAATATAAAAATGAACAAAACTACATTCATAACGCCGATTGCGAAAAATAGAGCTGAAATAGATCTGAAAAGGATAAAACAGTTCCCAATATCGATTTAGTTAACTAACTACTGGAATTATACTTATCCATTTTCTGCCCTTATTACAGTCGGGAGACGTCTCCTAAACATTGAAAACGCCTTTAACATATTAACTCCCGAATATCCCACGGCCAAAAAGACAGGACGAGTAAGGAATTTCTCACCCTCTATTTTGTGTCCTTGACCATTCCAAAAACGGTAAAATATCTCTTGATAGATTTGCGACAATGCTTCGATGCCTAGAGCATCGGTTTCGGTTCATGAAGTTCTGACATTATCTGTGTTTTTGTAGAGATAAATAAATAAAATAAGCAAGTGCATGATATCACACGTCGCCATGTGCTTAGCGATGTTACTCGTACTTTCAAAATGTTGTAATAAAATGAATCTAAAGCCGATGAAATAACTTCCAATGTCAATTTCTCTTTTAAATTAGAGTTCAGATGACAGCATGATTCTTGATAAGCATAACACGATTACAATGTTCAGACGACGTTTCCGGACTGTAATGACAGCAGTAAATGAATTATTTTTATTTAAAGATGAAGTTTACTAAAATGACATCGGAAGTTATTTAATCTTTTTAGATATATTTTCAAATGAAAACTTCTTAATGCTAAAGTTCTGTTTATTATAGTTTTGTAAAGTCAGGAGTTTTATTACTTAAAAATTAATTCTCTTTTTATTACATACTTTTTAAAGCTGGTTCAATGTGACTTTCTACAGGACTTTAATAATTGATATATATTTTTATAGTTACTGTATTTTTTTAAACTGGAACAGCTAAATTATTTTTAATAACTCTATTTTATTTTATCACTGAATCATTTTTGCACTCGTGTATTTAGAATTAGATCAACAAATCCGATTAGAAAATTACGTTGCGTTTTTATTAATTTCGAGTTTGTAACAACATCTCCGATATGCAACAAACTTATTAAAATTTACATGCTGTTGAATAAAATGTGTGTACAAATATTCTCTCACTCTACCGTGACCGCTCTGAAGTTAGGTAGAGATGATGAAAGGTAGGAATGACGGCCATCTTGTG
Source organism: Cylloceria caligata (assembly GCA_963942595.1). Lineage (NCBI taxonomy): Eukaryota > Metazoa > Arthropoda > Insecta > Hymenoptera > Ichneumonidae > Cylloceria > Cylloceria caligata. Next base: position 17,928,595 of record OZ012707.1, on the reverse strand, counting down.
GCGTTTCGATATATACAACCGTGCTTCTCATACATTTTTTTAAACGCTTTTATCTCGCTGAAATCTCACGTAATATATACAATCTAGGACAAAAAAGATGGTTACGATGCACAGAATCTGTGGTCCTAGTTCTGTTGAAACATCTTTAGCTGATTCGTAGAACACCGTATAGAAACTGGTATATCCACGCCATGTCGTAAAACGCCTACTCCGTCAGGAGTAAAACAGAATTTTACAAGAACTGAATAACTCTGGACTTAAAGTGGAGCTTAACTAACGCATTAAAAAATATATAGTGGAATATTAAAAAATGATTCGCATATATAATCGCTAGATTTATTTGTCGTTGAATGTGCAAATCTCCCGACTATAATACGAGAATAAATAGTTATAATTTCACTACTCTTTGTGAATCCCATATACTATCAATAACTACAAAATAATTTTTTCGTTATAAAAATTAAATAATGAAAAATGCAGTTATTCAATATTGATGTGAAACCGTTTTATTTGAAACAATTAGGTAAAAATACATATATTCAGAGGAAATGTTCACCAGTTTTGTGATTAAGGAGAATATCTGATTTTTGAGCACTAGTATTTCTTATTTTATTTCACGTTTCCATAGGACAGCATATAAAAAAGCATTTTCTGCCTCGCATGACACAGTACAACATAGTGCCAAGTCTTTGCGTAACTGACGACGTACACTGTCTGATGCGAAAGAGCTCATTCGCGCGATTATCATGTTATAAAAATTCTAAGTAAAAATTTGCCTTACGCGAGGAGACAGTTATGCATAGCCGTATACCATTCTATGGCGCCCCTTGGAACGCGCATGGCAAACTCGACCGTGCGTATTTAAGGAGTGATAGCCCACCGTCTCTCACCACTGTACCGCCAACCCCGGACCTGAAACACGGTGATACGTGCGTCGACGACCCCCGCGTTACAACCGGAAGTCATCCACACCACACCAAGTACTAACAATTCTTCACACAATCTCCACGTTTCTTCAACAACCTTCGCAACAATACTTCAGATTCGCACGCACTCAATTTTTCACGGAGAAACTACGGAAACGGGTGAGTATCTTTCATCGAAAAATCCATTGCGGGGACATTTTTTTCAGTATTTTAACTTTACAAACCTTTTATCTAGAATATATTTTCCATTCTGTCTTTTTTCGAGTGAAGCATTCGAAAATCAGGGTTACGATATTCAGCGATCTGCAGCTTTTTTAAAAATATCCAATTAACCTTCAATAGGGTCGACATAATTTTAAGGATATTCAAAATAGATCGTGTTTTTGATCATTCCAATTCGAAGTGTACTTACCACACAACGAGACGGTAAGCGCGATCAAGAGGGGTTGTGACAAGTTGCATCCTCGATACACTTCTACTATAAATTCCAAAGTGGCCAATCTGAAATTAACGTTTTAATGATTCTGCATAACGACTAGGGTATTTCAACGAGGGCAAACGTAATTTATTTTTTACAATGCGATATCGACAATTATTCATTTTTTGCTTACGTTTTTATCTTTTATTCAATAATTCTTAATGTCAGTACTTATTTATCATTAATCTATTATTTGTATTAATTAATTTAAGTTGTAGAATCCAAAATTCCAAATAATAATTGTGACACTGACGATTGACATAATAAGCTGTAACATAAGACGTTGAATAATTATTTGAGAATTTGTTATTAGATTTTTTTAAATTCTCAATTACGGAAGAACAATTGCCGAACACCTTTCTTGCGTAGTTTCGCTTGAACATTTTATTCCCGCGCAACATCAACACCATAGTTGTGGATTGGAAGTTAAAAAAATGTCAGTAAAAAATACCGTCATGAGCTTTTGTTTCTTACGGAAAATATTATGTCTGTGTATGAGTGAGTGAGATTATACCATTTCCAGGAATTCAACGGCGAAGCAGCACTTGTTTTCGTTGCTGTTTTCGGATTGTGTACAGTCGGTAAAATATAATAAGTACAAACGTGAAGGTAATTGTCGCAGTCTTTACACATAATTCGTGAATAATTTACAACTACGTACCATATTCATAATTTTTCACTTGGCAAAAACATATTACTTCAACCACAGTTAAATAAGCCTTTGTGACTGACATATCTATCTACTTTTTTTTACATTTGAAATGCGTCGAGCATTATTTACGGTCTTGCCAAAAAACATTATCTTTTCGATTTAATAGCACAGTGGCGGCTCAGAGTATCTGTATTGATTGAAGTATTTCGAACAACTCTTCCACGACTGAATTTCGGATAGCATCTCTACCACATTAAAAACTGTACCAGAATACAATACTAATTGATTATAATTATACCACGTGACAACTCTAAGACACTGCTGATGATAAAAGGTCTGATGGCACAAAAGCGGATGTTTGTTTCTCGTGGTAGGATCATAATTTTGTTGTGTTGTAGTGTATGATAAATGTACTGCTCAAAATAATTCAAGAAAAGTTTGCACATTGGGGAACGCGATATTTTAAAAATTTTATACCAGGTGTTTGAAATCTAACGATTTTATTTACATCAATTCGGTTCAATAAATTTTCAATTAACAAATTGTTTTTAGCATTATCAGATTACATTATAGAGCTTTATTTGAATGAGAAAACTAATTTTAACTATTGAATTAATTAGTTTTTTATTTTTATTATTTAGGCTTTTCCGAGTGAAAGTGGACGAAAGATATAATTTTCACCTTATCCAAAACTCGTCGCTTCAATAAACGTTCACGGAGTTTCGTTAAAGTATTATTTCCTACTGAATAAAATAACAAAGGTTAATTTAAACAAACAAACGTACTTTCTGAATCATTACGACTTTCAATTTTAATATTATCTCAACGAAATTGTTCTGAATCGTAACTAGCAAATAAATAGGGTGAGATGCATTTTTTCTTAATCTTAGGGATCTGAATAGTGTGTAAAGTTTAAAAGGCGAACAAAAATTATTGGCGAACAAGAGTTATTTTAGGTTTTATTAGCGACAAAGTATTTGAGTGAACGATCAATCGCATCGGCAATTGTGATCTTCTCAATCACTTGCTAGTATTTACCACTATACTGATCAAATGGAAAATGTTGCTGAACTATGCTATTCAGAAAGGTTGTTAACGGAGCACCCGCTTGTTACATACGACACTATTGTGTGCTCCAGCAACTTTAGTTCGCCGATTGTTGTCGTTAATCGCTCGTTTGTTGAAGCTTTTTATTATACTCACGCTCATTATCTTTGTACATCCGCGTTGAATTTGCAATTTCCGATAGAGATTATATCCATAAATTAATTACGACCAAGTTGCACCGTACGTAAACTATCGAAGCTATTGTGGGCAACTTCATTAGAGGATTTACAATAATCAAATGCTTAAAAATCTATTTTTTTTTTAATGAACGTTATAAAATATATTCTATGTGATCTGTAGAATTAACAATTAAAGTGTCATGCTATAAAGTATTGTACAACCATTTAAAGTCAGTTTTTACCGCAGCGACAGTAACGGAACGTTCCATTTAGATGGATTTGATGAACGATCTGATTACAGCCGCCATTTATAAATACCCTTCGTATATCAACCCCCTGCGAGCTTCACCCCCTAGTCGTTGATTTACACTTAAATTCTTCAACAAAGTAAGTGAACTGTACAAATTACTGCATATTATAAATCACCTGGCTCTTCTTCCTACATGCTACATGTACTGTGTCCACATTTATATTTCAAATAATCCTTGTGTATATTCCTAAAGGTATTCTGTCCTCTTTTTCCAGTCGGAATTTGTCCATATTCGTGATGATGTTGTTTCCTCTCTTCTTCAGTTTTTGATCGTTTTGTATTTTCGATTGTATCTTGATTCCTTTTTACTTTCTCTTCAAATACAAAGTATGTAAGCAAAGAAATTTTTTCAATTAAAAAAAATGTTGGCTCAGAATATAGTTTACAGGAATGTATAGCTTACTACATATGTATGTTGTCTAGAGTACGAAAAAAGAATTCATTCGCTTCTGCCTGTCTGTCTGCCTGGTAGAAAGTCGGAAATACAAAAATCTTTTGAAAGAGACTGTGGATCTTGACCAAATTTGGCATACATATTCTACTAAGAAAAGCTAGTTTTGGTATCACATGGTAATGCAATTAGACAACTCCTTCCGATAATTTACCTGAAATAATTTCCAAAAAATGTAGATAAAATTAGGAAAAAGAAAATGTTATCCGAAGATTTTGTACTTGCATACACATCATTAGAACTGAGTGATTTATCAGAAGTCTACTCTTTTCGTTATTCATCCACAATCTTCGGCAACTGAGCCACTTTTTTGGAACTCCTCAGATAATTTTAGGAATTGGCCACCCTTTTACTTCAAAGTACTCTCTGTGAAGTTTTTCAGATCCTTTGAGCCTTAAATTTAGGAAATTCGTTTTTTTTTTGTTTTCTCCGTAAATTATAAAGGATGAGTCAGACAAAAAAACGTAAGAACAACATTTTTTTCTTTTCCCATGAACTATTCGATGTCTGTTATACTTTTATTCACATTGAAAACGCTATTTTCAGCAAAAAAAAATCGAAATTTTTTTTTTTCTATCGGACACCTACTATTCGGCTGCTAGTTTTAGAGGGTATTCAACAATGTGTTGAAAACCTACAAAAAATCCAGATCGTGGGATTCAATAATTCTGGCAAGGAAAAAGATATATTAAAAAAAAGTTTTTAACGTATACACCATTATAAAAATAAAAAAGTTAGTAAATTTATTTCTCTCACCATGGCACCGGTCGATGTCCTGTAAATTTGACACAATCGATTCCACGATTCGTGAAATTCTTCAAAAAATACACGGTACAGTTATAGATATATTTAGCGGTTATAGAAATCGTATTGACTCGAAATTGTATTTACAACACGTAAACAATGAAAAAAGCATCGCTTACAATCGTTCTCATGATGCCTTAAAGGTTTGAAAAATTGAACCTATCTTTGTAGTGCTGTCCAGCCCCGTCAGTAAAATGCACTCTTTTTTGTTTGGATTAAAGTTGCCTTCAGGTGATCGGTGATTATATTTTAAACATTCGTGCACAGTCACAGTATTATCATGCAAATCATCCAAAAGAATCGCCATCGAGCCGTACTGTATTTCTCCTCCATCTTTATAATAGTACACTACGGTATGAATAGTGCGCGAGTTGTTATTCCAGTGAAAACTTTGATTAGCTTTTTTACGCGACGAACGCATAATTTTCGGCAAAATCGCATTGAATCAAGAACTCACCGTCTGTCAACTTTTCTTTGCGATAGTCAAAATACCTTGTTTATTGACGGGCGACGTACGCGTGAGTCTTATGCTTCGCAATTTTTTCGTATAATTCCTCGACACACAGATCACCAGAATGGTGTCTGCATCGCTGATCGATTAGTTTCGGTCCAACGGTGAAATTGCACACTATCAATATCTTCTAAATCGAATATATTTCGAATGTGATCTACTAACGGTTCTGTTCCTGGGCAGTTCGCGCACTCTCCGAGGTAGCAACCTGCGTTGGATGTTCCACACACGATGATGAAATCCTCATCATTTTTCAGATGCGTTGGACAATTTTTCGTATACTTACAATCTTGTTCGAGAAGTTAACAGCATCGATCATTAGCTTCACATTCTCATGGTACACGCACACACACGCGCGCGCGCGCTATGTATACCGGTAGCGCCAGCTAGAATGCAATGCTTTAACGCTGCTTAGCAAACATCGAAATACTGACCGGTAGATTCGGATGCGCATGTAAAGCTTGCGCAGTTTTCTAAGATTGCAGTACACGAAACGTTTCTGTTTTTGCTCGCGGGTGCAATCGGGTTGTTTCACCAACCAAATTGTTTTCATAGAAGCACGTTACAGCTTTCGTGGTGAAATCATTTGATCTTTTGCCTTGTTCATAATGGACTATTGTTACGAATGAACACTGGCTGAGAGCAACGGTAACAAACGCATAAGAGCAGTTGTGTCGACCACGTTATTGCTCTATCCGTCACGACTATTTTGCCTCTCACCCCCTCCATGTGTTTCGCTTACCCATCCACAGCTTACTATTTACAAAACCGCAAAGTGAACCCACGACTGCAAACAACGCGTAGAACGACGCCACGGGCAGGAGGGAGCTCTATACCGGTCTAACGGTGCTCAAGCGGTCGCAAAAAAAGTAGAGTACCTTACGATCGAAAAGTACCCGGAATTTCTCATTTAAACGAGCCACCCTTGAGATATTGTCAAAATCATTCTTTTCTGGGTTGGTACATCTGTCAGTTGTGTACATGTCACTTTTAAGCGCAATGTGTCAGATAGTTTGTGCGTAATAGCTTTGTAAACAAGTCATTGTTTGGTGTACTCTGCGAATTTCGCTATGTCGAATTTAATTCAGCAAAGAGTGTGCCTGAAATGTTTTGTTTCTAATGAAATATCATGTGCGGAAGCGTTGAAAATGTTAACGGTATCCTACGGGGACTCGACGATGTCGAAAACACAAGCATACGAGTGGTACAAAGAGTTTAAAGCGGGCCGTACTGTGGTTCATGATTTGCCTCGTTCCGGTTGTCCATCCACCTCTGTGACCGACGAAAACATCGAAAAAGTTAAGAAAATTGTGCTCGAATATTTTCGTGTGAGCATCAGGGAGATAGCAGCCGATCTTGGTGTCTGGTTCGAATCGGTGCAGACCGTTATGTACGATTTTTTGGGCATGAGACAAGTTCAAGCGTGACTTGTGCCGAGATTGCTGAATTTTTTGCAGAAACTGCATCCCATTGCAGTCGCTAAAGAAATGCTTTCTTTGGGCCAAAATGTTATCGAAGGCATTATTACCGGTGACGAGACATGGGTCTATGAATATGACATCGAAACGAACCAACAATCATCGGAATGGCGCTTCTCGGACGAGCCAAAACCCAATTGAGGTGATAAAGGAGAATTTACAGAAGGCGATTCCAAAATCGGCCTATGAAAAGTGTTTTAAAGAATAAAAGAAGCGTTGGAATATGTGTATTGCTTACGATGGAGATTACTTTGAAGGGAATAAAATAAATATCGATGAATTATTGAACCGTTTTCGTTTCATTGACAAATTCCGGATACTTTTTGATCGTAAGGTAAACGTAAAAATTGCAACTGTGTCAATGCGTCTGCAGACAATTTGCCGATTCGATCGATATAATTTCTTTGCTTGACAAAAATACGGTGATATGACTTTTTTGAAAAAATATTTTTATTCTTTGCCAAGGTTGGCAAATCTCACGCTGTAGATTTTTTCGTAGATTCTCAACACATGCTGAATACCCTCAAAATTTAACAGTCAAATCGAAGGTATCTGATTGGACGAAAAAAATAATTTCGAAATTTTTTTACTGAAAATAACCTTTTCGATGTGAATAAAAATATAACATATATTGCATCGAATAATTCATGGAAAAAGAAAAAAATGTTGTTCTTATGTTTCCTTGTCCGACGCATCCTTTTCAATCTATGAAAAAAACAACAAAATACTGAATTCCTAAATTTAAGGCACAAAAAATCTGAAAAACTTCACAAAGTACTTTCAAGTAAAATTTGAATGATGAAGAATGCTTGTTATATAGAATAATAATAAACTATTCTGCAGAGATGTTAAATAAAATGTTTTATGCAGTCTCCAAGAGCTGCGAATCATGCATTTTCCATAGCAACGATATTTTTCGTTGGCCTCTTATAAATAGAGATATATTTCTTGAATTGTATTTCGTGCCTTTTCCTCGAGATCACTTGGTAGCCCCTCACTCTGTGCCGATATTACCACTTATTCAAAGTTTAAAACCGAGACGGTGGCTCATCTGCGCCCTCGCGGCGGCCACTCTCGGATACCAGCCCCATTCTTCATTTTGGTTCCGAAGGAACCACACATTTGTGAAGAAAAAAAAAAAGTTTTAAGGAAAATGGGGAAGAAAAGCGCAAAGGACGAAGAAAAGGATCTTCGAGACCGTATAAGACGGCTCGAGAAAAACATGCGGAAAAAGAAAAAGCAAAAACATCATAGGAAACGTAAGTTAACCTCTAATTTGTTACAGTTCAACTCAACACCGATACAACGAAGCGGACGAGACCAACATCAATACACTCGTTATCTCTATCATGCTCGATGGCTAGGTCAAAGTGTAACTGACTAGCAAAAAAAAAAATCTACGTAAGGCGTAGAATATTACAATGGGAAGCAAGCCAGGCCCACACTTCCAGCAGTTCAAGACTGCTAAATACAGCGAATGCTTTATTTTTATCCGAGGGATATTGATATGCATTTTAAATGAGCGGATGTTTCCTTTCTCCTGGCCGCAGGTTATGACTATTCATCGCCATGCAGCAGCGGTAGCAGCAGTGAGAGCAGCAGCGAGGCAAGCGATAAGAAGAATGAGAGTGAGAGAGAGAGAGACGATCGTGCTCACACGCGTCGAGGCGACGTAGGGCTTCACGCTCGCTTTCTCGTCATCGCTCTCGCTCGCGCGACAGCTTGCGTTCACGTTCTTGCGTCCGCTCCCGCTCTCGCTCAAACGATGCAATCCAGACACAAGAGGGAACTACGAGTTCAGCTGGGGATGATAACCTCAACCAGGATCCTACAAAAATGCCAACAGAAGACCTCGAGCAGCCAGGCCACTCGGTCGGTAAAGGAGGACGTGACGCTAGGCGAAGACATGTTACTCGTTATTGGCAAACGGCTACGATCAGACAAAAAATTAACAGAGCCCGTGCACAAGGACATACAAATTCGCTGTGAGGAAATATACAAAGATGGTTTGCCAAAAGACATAAAAGCAGAATTGCTAAGCAAACATCCCCAACCGACCAATGTCGCATTCCTAGAAGCACCAAAACTCAACTTAGAGTTGAAGGCTTCCGTACATGAATCGGTTGCTAACCGAGATAATCGGCTTGTTGAAAAACAGGAGAAGGTTGCAGTTTGCTTATCAGTGTTGGGTTCGATCCTATCTCTACTTTTGAATAAAGAAAAGGTGAAATCGATTGAGTTAATCAAAAAAATAAGCGACAGCTGCAGAATCCTCGCCGATTTACAAAGAGACGAAACCCTAACACGACGATCACTGTTTATACGTGCAATCACGACCACCACAGAGAAAGTCGTGGGGCGGGCATTACAAGCCATACCAGCCCTCTCCCCGCAGGTCGTACTCAGCGAGCAACAGAACACACAGGAAACGCAGTTAGAGGATGTGAGTATTGTGGCTGGTAGACTGAAGCATTTTACCGAAAACTGGAGAACAGTCACATCCGATGGGTTTATTCTAAACACCATCACAGGATTTAAAATACCATTCAAAACAGAAATTCGTCAAAATCAACAACTTCGCGAACCTTCACGGTCGAATAACGAAATTAAAGCCATAACGGAACAAATAAATAAATTATGGCAAAAAGGGGAAATTCGTAAATGCGACGCTACAAAGGACAATTTATATCGAGAATTTTCTTGACGCCTAAACCTGATGGCTCCAGTCGTCTAATATTAAATCTTAAACCTCAAAACAGAAATTCGTCAAAATCAACAACTTCGCGAACCTTCACGGTCGAATAACGAAATTAAAGCCATAACGGAACAAATAAATAAATTATGGCAAAAAGGGGAAATTCGTAAATGCGACGCTACAAAGGACAATTTATATCGAGAATTTTCTTGACGCCTAAACCTGATGGCTCCAGTCGTCTAATATTAAATCTTAAACCTCTAAATGAGTTTATAGACACAGCCCATTTTAAGATGGAAGATGGCAGGACGGCACAGAGGCTTATATATCGCGGATGCTACATGATAACGATAGACCTTAAAGACGCGTACTACCTCGTGCCTATTACGAATGAACATAGAAAATACTTACGCTTTCTGTTTCAAGGTCAACTATTTGAGTTCACGGTTTTACCATTTGGCTTAAACTGCGCGCCGTTAATTTTTACGAAAATAATGAAACCTATTGTCATACTTCTAAGAAAAAGAGGGCTCATGTCCGTTATCAATCTCGACGATATGTTACTGTTTGGCAACTCGGCCACAAATTGTTTGAGCAACGCCGAGCAAACAATATCACTTTTAGAAAGTCTTGGTTTCGTTATTAATTATGAAAAAAGCAAGTTGTCCCCATCTCAAAAATGTACATTTCTAGGCTTGTGTCTGAATTCCGATAAAATGCAAATCGAATTGCCTACGGATAAACGAGCAAATATATCAAAACTAATACGTAAATATCAAAGGATCAGAAGATGTAAAATTCGGGAATTTGCTTCATTTATTGGATCTCTTGGCTTTTGTTGCCAAGCAGCGACATATGGTTGGGTATATTTAAAAAATTTTGAGAGGGAGAAAGTTATAGCACTAGAGAAGTGTCATGACAATTACGAAGCTGTTATTGAAATAAACCCCGAGCTAGACGCTGATTTCGAATGGTGGAAAGACAATATACTAAAAATTGTTAAGCCAATACGCAATTCTAAATTTTTGTTGGAAATATTTTCTGATTCATCGTTAACGGGGTTGGAGGCGTGTTGTCAAAAAGAAAAAATCCATGGTTTTTGGTCTCAAGAGGAACGTAAATTTCACATAAATTACCTATAGTTATTTGCGGCCTTTTTCGCACTGAAAAGTTTCGCTAAAAACTTAAGCGACTGCAATATTTTTTTAAGGATTGACAATACAACAGCAATGTCATACATCAATCATATGGGTGATATGGGCAGTAACAAATTAAGCGAAGCTGTGAAAAAGACGTGGATAAGGTGCGAACGCCGCAACATTTGGCTCTTCGCATCGTATATTCAATCTAAGAATAACTCTGAGGCAGATTTTGAATCTAGACAACTGGAGCCTCAAACGGAATACACGTTATCAGAAAAAGACTTTCAAAGAATTCGAAAAGTATTGGACAATCCGGATATAGATTTATTCGCTAGTCGAATTAACAAAAAATGTAACACTTACATTTCATGGAAAAAAGATCCGGGGTCAATCGCAGTCGACGCATTTACGGTTGATTGGGCGCGTTACTTCTGTTTAAACACTGTTTTTCTTTTCTAACAAAAAAAAAATATATATATATATCTCGTTCATGCCATGAGTTAACCAAGTCAAATCTTCGATTTGAGCGTGAAATATAATAGTTGGAGCAGTATGTGAGTTGTGTCGTAACGTAAGTTTAAACATCTACCAAGTGATCTCGAGGAAGAGGCACGAAATACAATTAATCGATTAAACAAGCTTACCTGTAAGTGAAGTTCAATCGTAATTGTATGCAGGGCCTCTTCCGAAAAGATGAGCCCCCCCCCCCCCCCGTAAAATACAATTTTCCTTTCTTCCCATAGCTGATTAAGATCAGCCCCATATACGTTACGACAGACTTAGAATATCGGCACAGAGTGGAGGACTACCAAGTGATCTCTGCGGACGAGGCCCTACATACAATTACGATTGAACTTCACTTACAGGTAAACTCGTTTAATCGATTAATTTTCGGATGATGTTAAAAACGTTTAAGAATTAAGTTTCAATATATTTTCGAAAATTTCTTGTTTTCCGACTGTCATATTGGATTCGGTATTTTTTACGTTTGAATTGAATAACTTTTGAATTTGGTTGAAGTTCGGTATATTCTGCTGAAATGTATACATTTCAATCTCAAATGCCCCTAACTGAGTCCCTAACCAGTTTTGTACAAATCAAAACATTTTTTCTTTTTCGGTCCGCTCAATAAGATCCACAATTTGGAATTTCAGAATTTTTATCCAGATTCAGAACCAGCGCTCTAAAAGAATCTAAGTAACGAGTTTTAACCCATAGAATCACGTTTTACTTTATGATCCACTATATTTAATCCGGTATTTTACCTATATATCTGAATTTAGAGTTTAGATTTGTATTCAGTAACCTCAATAAGTCCGAATATCGAGTTTCATTCAAATGAAATAACTTTTTATATTGTGGACTGTCATACCATATGATCCACAATGCAGTTATTATAGAATTAAATTAATAGAAAATCATGTATAATCGGTTCGGAGTATGTTAGTAGTAGCGTTCTTCTCGTTAGGTACTTAGGTTGATAAGTCTAACATCACTACTCGGTAAGCGCTACAAAACCGTTGTAAAATATACTTCTTGACATTAATAATAAATTTTAAAAGATGAAGGTAAAATATATTCAGAACACCTTCAATCCTATACTATTCCATCTAATTCCTATATTAATTCCGAATAGTTTAGTTTTATTCGATATTTTTTCCAATAGTCCGTCAATTAACCATTTCCTGCATCACGTCAGTGCCCAAAACTGTTTGAATTGCAATGCCACGATGATTTATAAGCATTACAATGAATGAACGAAGCTTAGTTCTTTTGCCCTGTCCCAGTCTATGACAATAGCTAGTTCTTGTTTTGCTGCCTCGTAGAGGAAGCTTTGTTTTAGTAAAAACATTTTTTCCTGAGTCTTTCATGCCGAGATACTTAAAATTGTCTGAAACAATCATAAAAATATTTGGTGCTTGGATGGGTGCATTAAGAACTTTGAATGTAATGCGCTTATAATTTTGAATAGCTCCAAGGATCATGCCAAATTGTTGTACTCAAGTAAAACACAAATTGCCCTTTATCTGTTGTGATATTCGTTACAATCGTTAAGATGATTGGGGAATACTACGAAATCCGGGACACTATATTGCAATAATGAATTCCATATGTCTCAGACATAGAAGTAATGACCTCATGGGTAGAGAGTCGATATCAGTGATTACTTTATGATTTTTTGAAATTGCTTTAGATTTTTCAATCCAAATAATAATGATAGAGTGAGATGGTTTAATTTGGATTAGAAGTCATATAGTATCATTTCTATATGCCTATATTGAGGATATCTTGTATATGGCATGTAGTTTTCATGTTAAGTCATGTTACACTGAAATGTATCTTCTATTTAAATGCAATACGTACTATTGCGACTTTAGCGTTTTGTTTGAATTTTTGCTGAGATTGGACATTTGAAAAATCAATTAAGCTTTGTGATTTTCCGGTATAATGGATGTTGGCATCGGTCATACGCATCGGAACTCTCTCTTATCAGCTTTGAATATTCCATTAGTTTCTGACAC
>OZ012707.1:17907900-17910400 GCA_963942595.1 Cylloceria caligata | reverse complement strand
TCAGTCTGTCTATTTTGTTAACCGTAACTTATGTTCTACCACCTTATTAATTAGATTGACATAATTTACGTGATATAACCGGAAAACAATATCTCGACGTTTCCGAATTTCCGGTCTTAACGTTTCATTGTCGATTTTTTTTTCATGTTTATTTTTAACGCCTTGTTGGGTTCGTACGAGGCAATTTGGATGGACAATTAGGAGTTATTTCCTCTATTGAATTTCAGCATAATACTTTCGGAGATGTGTGCGATTTTAACCTAGAAGAGATGGAGAAAAATTGTTGTCACTCGATCGATAGCATTCTATAGATGTCTAACTCTGAGCAATACTAAATCAACGACTTCTAAACGTACCCTTGACACGTTAGTTTCACCTTTTTTTCGGTTGTCGAAACTTTTTCGTAAATTATAATATATTGAGTTAAGGCAATTAAATATTCATGAGAAGGCGATTCGCTGTCAGGAAAGTTCACCAGCTTGTGAATCTGATTTTGTACGGGTTTACCATAGTGAAGCTGCAGTGGAGATATACCCGTACTCTGATGGACAGTGACGTTTAATATTTCTTCTATCTGGCGAACGAATTCGATCCATTTAGTATGTCTATCGGCACATAATGATGTAACGAGACGTCCTATATATGACTTTATACCCTCGGCTTCTAATTCGGTTTTCCACCATGCTGATGTAAATTGAGACCAGAGGTCGGATAGTATGTGTCTAGGTTTTCCAAATTTTTAATGAATATATCCAAAATATTTTACAGACACATTCTAGTCATTCTAGTTTGGTGGAAAACATTGACGCAGCGATGAGATTACTATTCTCTCGATATCGTCTTCTACGAAATTAGTTTTGGGATTTCTGCTAAAAAAATCGGTCACGACGTTGTCGATGCCCTGACAATAACTTACCTCGAAAGAAAATTATTGCGACAATAGATTCTAATGCATAATACGTGAGTTGAGGACGTTTTCGCTTCTTATAAAAATGAGACATTTATGATCAGTGATAATTTCAAAGCGTCCTCCTATCAGGTACACTCGAAATTTCTCTACGAAGTTAACAATCACTAAAACTTCTATTTCGGTGACCGTGTAATTAATTTCTGCACGAGCTCAACATCGACTAACGATCCAAACAACATTAAGATATCCTCATATCTTCAACATTGATCGGATAGAGGACTCCGCTTATTCCTCTGTTACTGGCGTCGGTTTGAACTTCAAAATTCTTATCTGGAATTATATGTTTCAATTCTATAGCTTTTTGAAAGTCCTTTTTTAGATCTTAAGCGATTCTGCATGTCTCGATGTCTATTCCCAAGCATTATCCCTTGTCAATAACTGTCGAAGCAGATATATTGATTTATTGTGTCTGACATTAAATTGACGATGATAATTGCATATACCTAAAAACTGTTGAAGCTGTTTTCGATTTTTTGCTTCCGAAAATTTAATAATCGTTTCCAATTTTGTAGGATCAGTGATAGCTGCACTATTCGAGATAGGAAACCCTAAAAATGGAACCGTTCCGTGAAAAAATATAAACTTCGACAATTCGATTGTAAAGTTATACTCGGTAAGCCGCTGAAATATGCCTTTTAATACCTGAATGTGTTCCTCGAATGTTGCAGTGCTGATTGATAAGTAATCGATGTAACATGACACGTTTTCTTCAAAATTATTTATCAGCGCTAAACTAAATGTGCGAATATATCCGCTGCCAGCGGGTTTGAACCCAAAATGTATTCTACGAAATTGGTACATACTTGAACCGAAAAGGAACGCGGTAAACGGTAACGACTCTCTCTGGAAAGATACTTGCCAATAACCACGTGTTGGATCTAACTTTATAAAAAAATCTAGCACCATAATATTTTTGCAAATTTTCGTTGATAAGAGGGGACAACTCGTGGTCGTCCTCGATCATATCGTTAAAATATCTCGCATCTAAACAAATGCAAACCGTACCGTCGTTCGTTTTTAATATGCTCAACGGATTTTAATATGGACTCGCGGCCCTTTCGATAACCCCGTTCTTTATCATCTTATCTATCGCTTTTCCCGTTGCATCACGCAGTTGAAAGGGTATCGGGTACCTATGTCTAATACTGGGGCGATTTGTTTTAAATTTGAGTTCGTGTTCATATCCTCGAGCACAACCAGGTTTATCTAAAAACAGCACGCGAAATTCTTGTAGTAACTCGTTAACTCTCTCTCTCTCTTTTAAATCCATCGAGTGATATTAGTTTCCACGCGACCGACCGGAGCTCCTCGAAAATCCCACTTCGCTATCAGCCACCACTTGTTCGTTCGTCAAATTTACCTCCATATTTTTTTTCGACAATCTCACGTAAGTTACTTTCGTGAATGAGATGTCGTTTCTTAAATTTGCATCCAGTTTATCGGTGTTAATTATTTCATCAATAATCACCCTTTTGTCTTCTTCCGGAGGTATATATCATATTGCATATTAGTGACAAAAATACAAGTGGT